>CAEGAE010087990.1:0-34582 GCA_903067095.1 Girardinus metallicus | reverse complement strand
CATACAGCTAAGAAGAAATGTCGGCAGCAGAGCTGGCAGCACAATATAAGCACAAAAGCAATACTAAATGCTAAATTAAAACTATTCAGTTTAGAAAATTAAAACTATTTGATCTTGGGTCTTGGAACAGAACCAAAAAAAATCCTTATTGAAATAGTCTTTATTAAAACCAAGCACTAAGCAAACTAAGCACATTTTAAAATTTTAAAATGAAAATGAAGGTAACCAGAAAAGAAGCCACGACAGTCGAGATCAAGTCTCGCTTGCACTTGCCTTTTGGAAGTCAAGCTGAAATGTTTTGAACAAGTTGCAATAATTTTCCCAAAGTTTTCAAGTTTGGAAAAGTTTTTTTTTAAATAACCTTAAAAATATCAAGTGGGTTTTTCATATTTTTTTTAAAGTTTGTTATACCAGCTTTATTTTCTCTTATGCTATGCCATTCATGATTTCAAATCATTCAGACAGGCCAGAGAGTTATTCAGACAGACTGCAAAGTTCTTTTGATAAGGAGAAAAATATGAGAATTATCAGCATAATTGTGAAATGAAAAATAATGTTTCTTTAAATTTAAACAAAACGGGAAGGACAGGGAGAAAAAACAAGAAAAAGAAAAAACGAGAATGGGACTTTGCGACACCAACCACCTGATGGAACGGGAAGATGATATAAGCGTCTTATTTTAATAAGAAAGGCCTCCTGAGTAGGAAACACATAGTAAGCCATTTGTAGCTGTAGTCCACAGAAGAACAAAATAAAAAGTTGTGTGGAACACAAAATCCAAACAATGAAAAAATAGGAGAAAATACGCACTATGAAGTTCTTGTGAACTCAAATTAGTACAGTAAAGCGATTATTTCAAATTCATGGAAGCACATCACAACCTACAGACAGGGGTTTCCCTGCAGGCTGGAGGCTAAAAATGATAAATTATTAATAAATCCTGGACACACTGCATTCTGATTGAATTTTTATGGAGCGAGTTTATAAGACATCAAAATTGCGTGTGCATGTGTGTGTGTGAACAACGTGAGAACAAATTAGCATACAGACAGAAAGCAGCATCTGATTTCAAACATATTTCACACTGCGGCTCGCCTCCATTCCTGACATCAAACATCTGCATAACGGGGGAGCGCTCGCAGGAAATTTCCGCAAAGATACGCAGCTAGAACTCTTAAATGTAGCAGAGAGAATTTTTTGAGATATACGTCTTCTACAAATACTAAAGGTTGAAGGCTTTGTGCAAAACAAATCAAACTGCATCTCAGCCTGAGAATGTAGAGCATATGTACAGAATATGGAGCACCATATTCTATTAATGCACACATGGCAATAAGTTCAGAAGGTGTGAAAATATAAATGATGAGCTTAATTTTAAAGATAAAAAAAAAACATAATTCTGAGCACGTGCATATTGTGATTTTTCCTGCTACTATTCTCAAATTGAAACGTTGGCAAAAGATCTCTAATTTTATTTGGTGTGATCCCATAATTTGCATGTCAGATTAAAAAAGAAAAAGATAAATAATTTGATGCCAACTGCAAAGATAGGATCAAAAATGAGGAACCAAGTGTCCACCAGGTGAGAGGTCAACATAAGGAGATGGACAGAAATGCAATCTGCTCAATGCAGCGTTAGGTTTTTTTGAACAAAAAGTTATTAAGCTAAGAGTTTGTGGAAAAAAGCCCAAAGCAGATTCACTCAGACACTGATAATAGCCTAATGAAACAATCACACTCTTGTTTTAAGTGATGTAGTGTAGGAGGCAATTTAGCACACACAGAAACAGTGACGGGCTTACAAAAAAATTGTAACTGCATGCAAGGCAAACATGATAGCCAGATGCAACCATTTATAAACATACCTCTTGTAAAAGTTGTTGTGTGGGTGCAGACACAGCACGTGCCAATAATCCAGGCAAAACGCTTTGAATTTCCACATCTTCAGTTCAGAGAATCAACAGGGTAGAAGAGTATCCAACCATATTACAAGGCATCCCTGCAGCAGAATCACAGCTGGCTGTTCATAATTTTTTTATTAGGCAGAAAATCCCGAGCATGGACGTCAGCTCCGTCCTCCTCTCCAGACTCCAGCTTCACCACTGCCGCTGGATGACAGAGGGAAAGATTTTAACCCGCCCAGAACAACCACATCAATCCTGGATGTGGTCGCAGCCTTAAGAGCCAAATAAAAATAAAAATAAAAAAGATCAGAAGTCCTCGTGGACTGATTTGGACTCAGTATTAATGTCTGGGATCCACCTCCCAAAATAAGCAGTACATTGGCTGCTTTGGCTCTATTTTAAATCTTATCCAGGTCAGTCAGTGTGTCCTCTGTGGACGCCTCTCCACACGTCTCGGGATCCTCTGAGACGTAACGCTACGGTCAAAGCTTGGCGCCCCTCCAGGCACTGGTACTGGAATGTGTGAAAGTCTCTTAAACTCCCTCATCTCAGTTTGAAACAACTGAATGGGGTTCCCACACCCCTGTTCCGATCCATCTCCTCCTCCTGCAAGAAGAAACTTTCCAACAGGGTTTTTTTCCCTCTCCTGAGCTTCTAGACATCCTCACCTTGAAACCATGAACCTTTCCTCTCCTTCTCTTTCCCCTTCTCCTGCTTTTCCATGTCTTGCTCTCTCTGTCTCCCTCTCCCTGTTACAGCTACAGCCATCCACACAGGACCTCCGAGAAATGTGCCGACTCCCGTTGCCGGGCAACACTGCCGTACTACTGAAGCTTCAAATGGAAGCCGAGCAGCCTGCGATTGGCTGGCATTTAAATAGGGAGGGGCTGCTACAATGTTGTAGGACCACATGAGTTTATGCAGGATCTTTGGTTAAATTAGCTTTTAATTCTTCACTCTTTCGTCATTTCATGCAAGAAATACAGGTAAATGCAAGTCTAATGTTTATTCTTGCATGATATTATTTTTATCCACAATTAAACTTCAAATTTTAATTACCAGGCACTTAGAAAAACCACTATTTTAAACCTAGACAACCTTCTTCATCAGTCACAGGTTCAGAAGTGCTGAAGCATTTAGAAACTGCTTCACTGCCCTCTTTTCCAGCTAAAGAGGGTTTTTGCATTTGAACACGAGCAAAGTGTTGTTCTTTTCTGCCTGGGATGCAGTGCCACGCTGCAGTGCCACTCTGACCCAGCAGCCGTGGGAAACATGCATGGATGGGGACTGCGGGGAGGGGGTAGCTCTCATCAATATTCAGCCACTCACAGTGTCCGCAAACACATCAAGGATTTCATGGATTTACACAGATGAGGACGCACTAATACTCAAACCAGAGAAAGACAAACATGCATCATTGCGTGTGTGTGAGAGTAATCGCTAGTTCGATCTGTTGGCTCTGACGAGTCGATCGCAGCGTGAGTCTTTCCACACAACTCCTGGCAAAAGTTGAACTTCAGCAGGGAGATGCTAAGAAATGAAATAATCTAAATACTATTCTTTGGACTTCTGCCTCAATTTAGGCACTCTACATACAGTCATGACAGTAGGAATGCAATGAACTACTATGGTGATGCTAAAAAAGTGAGATTTATCTTGTCAAAGAGAAGTCTGTCTCAGGAAGAGTCATCTGAATTAAGTGCTCGCTGAATTAAGTGAGCTATTATTATGACCCCTGGATAAAAAGAAGAGTGCTTTAAGCTCAACAGCACAAATCTACAATTACAATATAAAGCAAGTAGTTCTTGAGTTGCTCTGCTGGCTTGGTAGAGTTAGCGAATGAGGGACTTGTCAAGCTGACAAGCTACCCACCTTTTTCTTCATAAACCACAGTTTATAAGAACAGGGTTTGTGTGACAAGCATTCACACTTGTAAGCAATCTCTCGCTTAGCAGATACATGTGGGAATACCAGCTATAATAACTTAAATCAGATAATAAAATCATAGCTGCGCTTTCATTTTATGGCCACGCTTCGGTTCTGGTAACAGTGTCATTAAATATACAGATAGCAGGCTGCACCTATTTTGCAGGAACAGGATGATCTTTCAGTAATATAGTGGCTGAAAAATCACTTTGAGAAACCAGAAGGTCACATCCTGAAGACTTATTATGTATCAAAGGACTTCAGCATGTTGCTTGTTATTTCTGACACATAAAATCAAACCTGACAGCACTGTTAATTATTATTACATTGATATTTCTTCTCTGGTGGGATCGCCATTAGAGCACATTCATTCTATGACCCTGTGCTCGTACCTACGGGCATAATTTTGGTTGTCCTACTTTTCCGTCATAAACTAGCTTTTAAATTGTCAGGGTGACAATATAATGCTATTCTAATGTTAATGCAGTATATTAACTTTACTGTTTTAAAATTAAATTTCAACCATATTATGTGATCACAATATGAATAGCAGACATTTTTGTTTCTTGATCAAAACCCAGCATCACAGAGACACATATGTGAGCAAAAGCTTTCATCAGCTTTTTATCAGCTTTAATTTTCTCTACTAATACCTGTTGAGTTCTGTTTCTCATCAACAAGTTAGCAAAAAGGATAGTACCAGCTTGCAAAATCATGCAAACAGACACTCAATCTAATTCAAGAAACTGAAAGGCAAGACATCAATATTTTGGATTCACTGTGAGAAGAGCGAGACATGCTAACCATTAGCTGCTAATGATGCCGAGGTTGAACTAAATCTTTTACTCTGTAATAATGAAAAAATAATGAAACCCTCAGTTTCTCAAAATGTAACTACAACGTTGCCATGTGAAACCCAGTATCCTTTACTGTCTACACATTATTACTGTATTTTATCTCCGTCTTATGACAATTTGACAAAAAACGGAAATTGCTACCTTACAGTTTTACAGAATGTAATGATATGACATTGTTAAAATAAATCTCTATGCTACCTGTATTTGTTGGAAACAAATGGAGGATATTGGTAGAATATTATTGGGTTATATCTTTAAAAGAGATGTCGTGCTGGAGACACAGAAGTCATAAAACACAATTAAATCACTTATTAAAAAAAAGCCTCTTTAAATTGTATGGACGAAAGCTCATAATGTCTATCATCTGTTGTGATGATTCACTCAAGTAGACCCCTTTTAGTTCCTTTCTTTTTAAATTCACGAAATGTTAACTTTAGAGGTGAGTGCAAGTTTAAGCCCCACAGAGTCTGTCACTCAAAAGTCAGAGCAGGAACATTTTAATTCATATTGCATGAAAAGAAAAGCTAATTTTCCTTTTGAGTGAAAGAGATTAGGAAACGTGTGCAGAGCATAACTGGTTTTCGTTTTGGTGGTTCAAAATGGCAGGCTTGTGACTAAGCTGAAAGCTGCTGGTTAATTGGACATTTTCTCCACGTCCAACACCGCACAGATCTACCTGCACGAGTTTCGCCAGCTGCAGTACCACAGGACACAAGTCAGATTACTACCAGTGCTTTAACATTAGAGAAAGAAAACAAGGCAGAAACTTAATTAAAAAGTTTTAAGGCAGATGGAGATCTTCCAGTCGTCAGCTTGAGGTCCCGATTAAGACTTTATTAAATGATTGGTATTTGATAAAGCTTCACTAATTGCACCACTTATACGTTAACTGTCTGAGATTTTCGGAATAAAGATTAAAAGTATTGCACAATGAGAACAAAGTCTAAAAATAAATACTGTGTAGTTATATAAAAAAAACAACAGTGTACTCCAGTTCAAAGGAATGTGCAACTGAATTGGTTCATTTAAAAAAGTACAAAATGTGCATGTCTACTTGAGCATTAAATAGACTGTCAGAATAGTGAAAGTTAAACATCTAATGTATGACAAAGAACTTTAGATTGTTTTACTAAGTCAATATAAAGTAGACATATGCAGAAAATATCAATGCCTTATTAAGATTTTCTCGAAAGTCTCTCTGCATTGCACTGCAGGCGAATCAATACAAATCCTCTCTGTTTCAGACATCAAAATGCTATCATGGATGTTCAACCATCAATCTGAACAAATGACCTCCTTTGAAAAACCACCTGAATTGCTCAAAATGTCTCCTCTGTCTGGCCACTTTTCACTGATCCGGGCTGATATTAAGGTTGAGGAGAAAAGAGAGCACACTTCCCTCTGCCAGTGACAAAGACACTGATTATCTGCCCTGTGGATTTCACGATGGCTCACTTTGGGCAAGGCTTGTGCAGTCGATAAACACATCAATTGAAAATGGGGCCCACGGCATAGGAGGAGGAGGCAGACAAGTGAAAAGAAAAAGCAGAACAGAAAGCATCCCTCTCAGTCCCTACAACCCCAGAATGAATTTAAACCGGGTAGAAACGCTTGTAAGATAATCCGTTTTTCCTGACTGGATAAATCCTGATTGCTAAATTCTTTCAAATTGTATGCTAAAAGCACATGAAAAATTCTTCCTGGAGTTATACCAATATTTAATAAAGAGTCAGAGCTTACATTAGTGCCTATGAGAAAAGAGTCTGAAGAAATGTGTTAGAAAAGTTCACCCCCTGGTGGTAGACTACAGCAGTTTCCGTGTTTTGAAAGTTGAGGAGCGAGTGAGCTGATGTTGTGATGGGAGGAATGAGGAGTCTGGCGGATTTGGGGATTAGTTCCGACTGCGTTTGAACACAAAGGTACATGTACCGTATGCTTTTCCCATTCAAACTGCACCACAGGAGCATTCACTGAACACCAAGTAAGTAGAATCACATTGTGTCATTCCTCAAAAATCAAAAATTATAAGAATGAGATGGAAATTTACAAATGTCAACCCCACCCAGCAGGGTGATACTGTTGATGGCACAAGAGAAGTAGCAGAATATGCATGTGCACGTATGCGTGTCCTTTGCATGTTTGTTTCCCTGTGACTACAGAGAAACAAGCAGCAGGTGGAATAAGTAGGTGTTTCCTACCGATTCCAATTTAAAATTTCTCTGTGCACAAACTAATCAATCTTAATATTGACTGATTTACTAAGAACAATGCCACATGAAAGAGAAGAATGTGTCGCATATTCTTGGGTAGCGGTAGTAGTTGTTGATCCAGATGAACCCAGATGAAACCTTTATGTGGCTGTTAACATGTACCTGAAATTTTATGCTGTTTGTTTGACATTTATGAACTGAAATTGTGTGTCTTTTTAGTATCGATGCATTAAATAAATAAAGCGGTGCCTCTTACTTGCTGAACACTGATTGGAGACGATCGAGGTCAACCTGGCAAGTTTAAATCACTGGCTGACTGATTTCTGTTGCTTGAGATTATGACACGTTCAGAGCTTGCGCCACATTTCGCCCATTGAAGATGGGCACCAGCCCCGCACCCATGAACATGCAAGGGTTAAATGGGCACAGAAATTTGATAAATGGACTAAAACCACAGAGCATAACAGATCTAAAAAAACCCACACCATTCTGTTTATTACAAACAGAACGGGTAATATCATTTTTAATTAACAGCTTTTCACTTTCTACAGCTCTGTGTAGAAAGACCACAAGCTGGGATTCAAACCTGGAACTCTCTTGCTGCAAGGCAACAATGCTAACAACTATCATGCAGCTCTTACTCAATCTTGCATAAAAATTACAGCACAGTAATATGCATCAATAAAAGCTCACACATATCCTACAGTACAACTGTGTAGCCATGTAGAGCAGAGGGAGTGAAGGAGATGACAGAACAGAAGGTTTGTAGGGAGAAACCACAGAAGAACTAGCAAAGAGGATAACTTAAACTAATACTGATGCAGGATACCAGTTCCTCTATCATATGTGGGTCCACTTTTATAGTAATAGGCCAGGAGCAACCGTCATATCATACTCCCTCAGTCTGCAGCCTGCTCACTTTACTGAGGGCCACCTTCTAACACATTAGACAGAATCTGCAAACTGAATGTCATGATTGTCGGGTTTTCTACCAACAATCTATTACTCTGTTACACCAGCTACTAATTTTCTTGCCATGTAAAGATATACTGCAGTTTGGAACATAAACAGGAATCGATTTGGTTGATGATGTTGGACTGCAATTATTTTGAACACAGTTGTCTGAATGAACTGAGTCAGCATTAGCACATCAATATGATTTACCAATCAAAGCCTAACAGGATTATCATGCCTCGTTGTGCTGCATGGAAATGAAACATTTGCAGAAATTCAGAAGTCATGAAAGCGAACACATGTGCGTGCAAAATATATAATTCTGACTTAAAATACTCATTACACACAACTGGATCTCGTTTAATTGCAACCCAGGGAGGAGAAAACAGAAAATGCTTATTCATGTCTTAATCTGGTTTCCTTTATATAACAAATATATCCTTGTATGCATCCACAGGAACAAAATGTTCTGGAAATGCATCCTTTTTCCATTGCACCCCACACCACTTCGTGCTGTCGCTTCTGACGTTGCCGTTGGCAAAGGCAGGGGCTTATTATGGGCCGTTTCAAACCACGGATGCATCAGTAAGCGCCTCTCCCCGGAGGGAAGTTTAACTCAGTGAGATGCTCTCCTGAGAGCGCTGCAGCCATCGCTGGTTTTGACCATCTTTCCACATGGCAGACTCAGCTCCTGGAAGTTGAAAGACAGACGACAGATGTCCTGCAGTTGAAGTTCTCATTTCGAAATGACAGCTTTTCAAGGTACACTGGGGCTGATTGAGATTTATGCAAAACACATAGTGACTAATGTGTCATCCCTTTTCATCTACTCCTGATTTAATGAAATAAAATTCCTCTCTCATCCAATCTGTTCCGTTCATCGGATAACTGATGGAGCCGGAGAAGAAATGCCGCACAAAGTTCCTACTAGTCAGAAACAGAGGAGACTGAGCTGTGCTTTACAGGGTCCTAGGCATAATGACTCAGTGCCAACGAAAGTGATTATGTCCACCTTGACACATGACAGTAGTTGTTTATTGCAAAAACAGGGCAAAGCTGATATCAAACTGAGTTTCCTTCTGATTTAAAAACTACCTCACATCTTGTGTTGTAGCATTAGGCTCCATATGCTTTGCTATGTGAGCTGACAACATCCTCAATGCCAGATCAGGTACTTGCACTGCACAACCTTGGATAGTGTTGTCTTATGCAACTGGACCATGCATCCTACAGTTGCAGTCTGCAGTGGAGGCATATTCAGAGCAGCGCTGCCAGTTGCATACTCCCTCAGTCTGCAGACCAAGCACACTGTGTTGTCAGAAGGCTCAAGCTTATAGCAAAGGAATGTGCCGTCAGTGCCTTACAGCTCTGGTGACGCACTCTATTTTTCATCATCACTGGCGTCACTTGAACAGGAGAACTGCATTAAGTATGACTCTGCCAGGGATGGGGGAAAAGGGCATTCCTCCTGGAAACGTTTCATAACACGGCTGCCCTCTGAGGATACATGACATTATATCAGTTGAAGGGTAAAGCCTATCGGTGTTTATCTGGAGATTAAACAGTACACCTTCTCCAAGGAATCGATTACAAAGTGCTGTTACGGATAGAAAAACAACCAATGCACTGTGATCAGATGTAAAGGCTATTTAAAAAAAGAAAAATTATGGTTCTTTTTTGAGCCCAAGTTATACAAAAACTACCAGCAAGTCTAATAAATTTACTAAATATAATTAATCTGCAACATAAAAATACAACACAAGTTGAAGCCAAATAATATTTTCTACATCTGCAAAGTATAACAATTAAAGGGGCACCAAAAAATCAGCTGTTTACTGGTTGGACACTCAAATATCCAACTTATTTTGAATCAGTGAAGGTAACAGATAAACACCATGCTGCCACTGACACTTTTTGTTGTGGATGCTATTTCTGAGGAAAGACTCAATGTTGGCATTTATAAGGATCAGTAGAGTGTTTAGAAAGACGACAATTTAGATGGTAACACGGACTTTTTGCTACATAAAAGCAAAATATTCAAGTTTCTATTTTCTAAGACATTTGCCAATATACCTGTTCTATTCTGGTCATCAAGAGCGAGACAGAGAGATTTTCAGAAGATAACAGGAAGGCTCAGTTAGGTACAAAATTGTTCTGTTTTTAACTTCAGAGATTTTTGCAGATTCAAATTTCTTTCTTTTATGATGTTTGTCCACCCGGGTCTCCAGGGCCGACTGCCCTGCTTGTTTTAGGTGTTTGTGTGCTCCCACACAACCCAATAAAAATAAATTCCTGATTACCAGGCTTCTGCAAAACTTAATGGCAAGCTTAAGAAATAATTCAATTATGTGAATCAAGTTTGCTTCATAATTTTGATTCACATCTAAAACATGAAGAACAGTGGTTCTGAAGAACAAGGGTTGAGAGTCACTGTGTATTGGAACATACTGGTTAGATTGGTGTGTTAAGGTAAGAATTTATGTCTACATTCTGTAGGGAACATGTGAGAAAATCTGACTTTTCAAATTCGATCTGTGCCAGCCACTCTAATTACTGAGATGCCAAAAGCCTTTTAAAAATGTCAACACTTTAATAATTTTGTTTTTGTCTGTAAGTAATAGTTAAACTGTTTTAGAGTGACAGGTCTTTCACACACACACACCCACGCACGCCCACGCACACACACACACACAGTCATGTCGCCTCTACCCGTAGTCTAAATCATTAAGGAGGGCTAGAATAGTTCCTTGGATCTTGTTCTTTCTAGTTATCTATACAACTGTAAAAGCCAGAGTTGCTTTTTTTCTTTACATTATCTGCATATTATTTGTACAGAACTGAAAATAGCTTGCATCTAGCTGTTCTGATCTGCCTTTTTGTCTGTCAAAATAGTGACGTTTTATCTTTAAAAGCTGTGTGTAGTACAATCAGCTTTAGGAATCCAGAGGGCTGCTGAGCTGCCAGCTATGATGAAATGTGATTTTCAACAGAACGTCCGTGCATCCAACCACAGTTATTGGCAAGACACTGGCGGTCTTAGTACCCATCCCTCACAAATCTCCTTTGTCCTCCACGGACCAATGTTAAACCAAGTAGGGGATTTGCATCATCTTTGTGAGGTTTGTCCCCTGAACCGGTCACATCACTTTATACGGCTAAAGCTTTTCTTAGATTGAACCAGAGAAAGAAATCAGTCTTTGCAGAAATAGATGTCCACCTGCTTTTTGTGCAGCCCCAAAAGCGCATCAGATTTAGGAATGTGGTAAATTCTTCCACATATTGTTAAAGTGAGAAAATGTACACAAGAAAAGATGCGGGGCAATGATTTAGGACACTAAAAGAGCAGCAGCAGCAGTTTGCCTACAGAAGGCTAAATGGAGACCAGTGAAGGTCTCACATTCATTAAGGCGACTGATCCCTACCTATCATGTCATGACAGGGTCATGTAACATTACCCATCACGCTGTACATACATGTGCAAAATACATGCGCACATTCTTACAGGGTTCTATGAAACAGACCTCACTTGGTATAACAAGATATTTAATTGTGTCTCTACAAAGGAATATAGTCGAAAAACCTTATTCAGCTGATTGTACTGTGCACAAGGCAAGAGAAGTCGGTTTGAAGAATTGTTACACAACTGCCCAACGGTAATAAAACAAGCGTGACATTTTGTCAACCTTTTGTCCTCGCTGGATTCCTAGATGGTTTACTTTGAAAGAATTTAAAATCTCACAACACACCGACTATGTGTAGGATCCTAAAATAAAACGAAAGACCCAGCCGCATTTTGCACGCACACGCACAAGCCGACTTACGAGCTGTGCCACACACACATGCACGCACACACACTGAGATTGTACCAATCACGCACAGGACCACAATCACTCCCACAAAAATACAGCAGAGGCTGAAAGGGACTCATGTGCCCAGTACGAGCTGTCACAGCATCATGCAGAAATGAGTCATGTTTCCCAGAGGCTCTAAAAGCATCCCTCACATGACTCTGCTGTGATCACAGCTACAATGCCAGCTCTGCAAACACAAAACAAACCCGAGGTGTTATCATGTTACATGAACACACATGGCATTCATGCATCTTGGTGCTATTGGAGACTGCCGTCCAAACAAAAGCACACTGCACCGTACCACCCCTCCCCAGAATACAGACGTTGTTTACAAAGAGCACAGGAAGGGAACAGGAGAGACACAGCAAGGTCTTAGAGCCGTAGGTGACTCAGCATGGACTGTGGAGTGGGAAGACACAGTGTTTTCCTCTGCCACCCACTTGACTGCTCTGCCTGTGAATGGGAGCCGTACCAGTGCCGCCCAGGCAGGCGAGCCTGCCCACCTGCCCGTCTACCTGTCCGACCGTGTTCACAACAATTAGGCTTTACTCACATGTCGTAGAGCCTGTAGCCCATGGCCGAGCCCGGTCTGCTTGGGTGGGACCCGGGATCGCGTGTCCTCCGGGGGTCCGTGCTGCTCACCACAGCGCGCCACACGCTTGGCTTGTCCATCCTGTCTTCTGGTGAACGGGATGTGATGGTGGGACGGCGTGTGCACACAGGCTCACTCACGCAGACTCACTCACACTCACTCTCCTTCCCAGTCACAAACATGGGCTGCCACAGAGCAGTGCGTGCGTGATGTAATGAGGAGCATCCAAGAGGCTGACGGATGGTGGGGAGGTACAGAGGGGTGTGGAGGACAAGCAAGAAAGGAGGAGGAGTGGGGTGGGGATGTGGAGCCCGGGAGCTAAATGAGCCGTGTGGTGTGCAGTCTCTGTTCTAAGGCATGAAGGATGATTGGTAATTCTTCACAGGTAGGAGTGTCGGCAGCGACTGCCACACATAAATAAATGAAAAGAGGGCACAACCTGCAGGGAGGCTGCTGGGAGGTTCACTGGGAATTACTGTGCATCTCGAAGATACTGGGAAGCATCTGCAGATATGTCTCTGCACCCTCTCATCTACTCTCAGTAGTACAGTCCTCAGATGGGGCCATTTGATTGGCTGCAAGGTCTCCATAGAAACAAGAGGATGTGTCAGAGGTAGGGCTCATTATCATGCCTCCTATTTCCCCTCCTTCCCATTTTTTGTTTTCTCTCCCTCTCTTCTCCAATTTCTTTTCTCCTCACACAATGAGCCCCACCACAGCATCCCTCTCTCCGCTGGAATCTATGATTTTTCTCTGCAGAGTCCTTAAAAACACATTCTCATTATGATCCAAAAAGCTAGTGATACCTACTGGGTATGCTTTCTTTTATATATTACATTTAGGGGGAAACATAAATCAAATAAAGTATGCACCAAAAAATCCGCTAGGAACCGGGATGATCAGCTCTGACCAGGAGAAATGTCCAAAAAAATCTGTTTCCAGTCAGTGAGCACACGATACAAATGCACCACCATATCATAGCAACAAAAATACTACTTGAAGTGGAGGCTAAATCTAATTTTAGAAATAAGAAAACACAAAGTGAGCTATTTTCAGTATACTGAGCTGTTAAAAATAAAGTTAGGAGAAGCACAAAAGCTGTTGTAAGCTAAATTCAACACAAATAATGGTACATTTTTAGTTTGGTCGGATATTTCTTTGTGATAATAATCATTCCTGGCAATTCTGGTCAATTGAAAAGTATGTTATTAATCCCAGATGTTGTTATAACTCCAAGATTCTTCAAAGAGTTGTTGTAGACGTTGTTGGCTGTGGGCAGAAAGGATCTGCTGCAGCAGGCCGTATTACAGGGAATCTGAAGAACCCTCCAACATTGTGTTGATATCAGCAGTCTGAAGAAGAGGATGATCAGTGAGCTACATAATGTTCATCATTTTATGAAGAATCCTTTCAATTTTTGATTGATAACAGAACATAAAAAGCACACAGAGAAGGATTTATTACCTTTCAATGTGAAAAGGCAAAGTGTTTAATAACTGATTTGAAAAACATTGGCTCAATGTGGAGGACTGAACAACTGAATCTCTAGGATGAGCAATAGTTTTTCATAGGGATGTTTTTCACTGCTCATCTTTTGGTAATTATTATTATTGGGGTTTTTTGTTGTTGTTTTTTTTTACATTTTTTTATTTCTAACTTTAGTTTCTAACATCACACAAAATTCTAGTTAATCTCCAAAAGTGGTTCTTTCCTCTGGCTCGGGTCAGAGCTGAGAGTTAAGAATCTATTTCAAGGCAGAGTTTAGTGGAAACCAAAAGAACTGGTGCCAAGTCAGCCCTAGCTTCCATTAAGCACTGCTGCTGATTTGATGGAAATAAAAACTCCTGAGAAAAATCATTATCAGATAAAACCGCTATCAGCAGATCAGAACGCTTCAATCTTGGTAGTTGGAGATCAACCACAAAAATCTCCGACCGCCAATAGAAACTGAGTAAAAACTTACCGATTTAAATATTTTACAAATCAGTTGCTGCTAACATCTCTGAGCTTTATAATGCCAGACATGCCCAGAGACGTATGGCTTGCACAGAGGTTGCATCATGAAACCAGAGAGGATGTCTGATAAGCTCTGCTAAGGTCCAAACAATGGACATTTTATTTCAGTTCTCTGATTATGAACTGAAAACTGACATTTTGGCTGTACAATGAATCAGAACTGATGCTGTGAAATACAAACAGCAGCCACATTGTTCTGTGCTTCTGCTAAATAATGCAGATGATAATGTTGTTCAAGCTCTCACCAGGTAACAGCAACTAAAGCGGGACGGTTGTCAGGGATGGGAGAAGGTAAAAAGAAAAACAGACAGCTAAATGCACACACACACACACACACACCCCCACAAGTTTGTATTTCTACTCATATTAGGGCTTTGTTTTGACTCTGATTAATTTCAGTATGGAAGTCTGTAACCCTAACCCTTAATATTATATTTCTAAATATAAAAGTGTCTGCAGCACTAGGACCAGGCCTTAGTCCCTGTAAGGCCTATTTGTCTTCAGAAGGTTAATGAAAATACAAGAAAAGTTCATAAAAAGGAAACAAAGAAACACACACCTACACCCAATCATGGAACAGAAATCCCAGGCTGATGGCCTCCAGTCTCCAGAGCAGTACGCTTGATGCAGTGCTGTTGATAACTTGATCTTTAAGGTCAAAGAGAATAATAACATCAGACCTCTGTCTTTTTTGTTAATGAACCTGTCTGGCGTAGTAATGGTGTATGCACATCGTCTAATCGTGATTACATTCACTGCGTAATTACTTCAGTCTGTAATCATCAAGCATGAGAGCTCTTTCCGCCGTCAGACATACTGATCATGAAGTGCTGCGTGAGACTGTGCATGCGATAGGACACCCTGTGTGATGTGTGAACAAGCACAGCGCTACACTACATCTGAAACAAGCTCTACCTTTTATTTCACGCAATATTCTGAATGGCTGGCCCTCCGACTTACAGAGCTTCGCACTTTTAACTGCTTAACTCTTGTCATGTCACTTCTAGACAGTTAATTTGTGGGAATTTTCTCTAAATGTCAAGTACAATTCCACCAAAGCTTGACATGTAACTTCACTTCCAGGCCAATTTGCGTGCCCTTACTGCTGCACAATGTGTGTACTAAGTGCTGGTGTGTGTGAACAATGGCTTCTTACAGGAGTGGAGAGGAAAGCTCAACTCTACAACTGAAAGGCATGCCTTTAAGATCCAGCAAAGACCGGATAGAGGACCTGTGAGACACACCATCCCCGTATGCCAGTAGCGTATTGAAATACGAGGATACAGCTCTAAGGGAATCATGTAGTTGATATCAAAATACTATTTTATGTCTGTGTGTTCACTGAGGTTTGGTTTAAATCAACAAAAGAAAAAGGAACAGCCTGACACAGTCTTTGCGGAAGACTGCAAATAAGACAACACAGAAAAACCCAATTTAAAACTTATTTCAATGACTGTTACACAAATCTATTTTTTGAGACACAATGAAACATTTCAAACTTTTTTGAGCTAATTTTGAGAATTATAACTTTTAGCTGACAGTAAATTACAAAAAAAAAAAAAAGTACATTGTTATGTTTAGGCCATTTGATGGCCTACACAATCATGGGGACTATCAAGATCTGCTGGCTTGATAATTGTCCAGCAGATTGGAGGGTGAGCTACGAAAGGGCACACCCGGTGCTGTATCTACATATACTAATGAATAGTTGCTTGGAAGGAAGAAGTACTGTTGTAACATGTGTACCCGCTACAAATATAACCTGCTTTGAGGGAATTGTGAAGCAAAGTCCATCAGAGAGTTTATTGTACAATCCTTTTCACCATGTTGACATATCCAGGGGCTGCAAATGTCACATTGCTACTGCTATATCCATAATGAACCAGAGACAATGTCAGAAGTGTCTTACCTGGGCAGAGGAGGAAAAAGACCGGACTGTTGCTCACAGATCTAAATTTTCAGGCAAATTTTGCATTTCTTTTAGAAATGACGACCCAAAAATCTGGTGGCAGAGTTGAGAGGCATGGAGTCCAAGCTGCTTGGGGTCCAATGTGAGGTTTTTTTTTGCACTCAGTGATGATTTGAAGAGCCATGTTATCTCCTGATGTTGGTCCAGTGTGCTTTATCAAGTCCAAAGCCAGTGCAGCCATCTAACAGGAAATTTAAGAGCACCTCATGCTTCCCTCTGCTGACAAGCTTTATGGATATGCTGATTTCATTTTCCAGTGGGATTTGGCACCTGCCCACACTGTAGTACGAAGCGACCCCTAGGCAGCTCCAAACTACTCCACGGTCGATATAAAATCTCCCTTGGCATTGGATCCCTCACAGGCCTGAATGTAGACCTAAACTGCAAATGTACAAAAAGTTTAAAAAACTGACAGCGGGTCCAACTTCTTGGAAGCTGCTTTGTGGGCTTTTAGATGTACAAATATTGCACATGTTGGTGTTCTTCTCCCAACCTCCCCGCTGTCCTCTCTCACCATATGGCCCCTTTTTGATCCAGCTGGCCTTGGTGAACAGTCTGATGTGAGCTGCTTAACTCTAGCTGCAGGATTCTGTTCAGGACTGCACAGACGGCGTGCACTCCAAATCACAAACCCACACAGTGGCATGCACAGCTTACTCATTCTTATTAGGGTAAAAATACAAAAACCTCCCTAGTAATCTGAATTATTAGTATATTCCTAATTTCCATAGTTTATTTATTTGTGCAGTTTGAAGTATTTATTTCTCACAGTGGTCTGAAGTTTTTCTAAGATATTCAAATATCTTTTGAAACCATAGGCAATTTTAAACTGAAGAAATATTTCCTAAGCTTCAAAATAAACTTTAAAAATGTGCGGTCAGATTGTTTTGAAGCATTTCAGCCAAGGAGAACTTGGCGATGACTGATAGAGACAAATCTGTGCTTCAAAGAACTAAAGCTGCTGGAGAAATCAGAGGAAAGGAAGCAAAGTACTAACCGTGGCCTTTGGATCATGATTTTCATAAATATGTAGCAATTGCTGATTTTTCCCCTCTACTTGATCAGAAAACAAGGTGAGCTATAAATTGACAAAATCATTTTCCTTTGAAGAATGTCTTGCAAATCCAAAATGTTTAGCTAATAAATAATTGCATCAAATCTGTGATCTTTGTTTTTGTAGCAAAGTAAAAGAAACTAAATGCAAAAGAGATGATTTTTTCCAAAAAGCCATATGAAAGATTTTGTGAACAAAAGTTGGAGTGGGTGGATTTTGTTTTCCTCCAGCAGTTGTGTCCTTCTTGACCTCCTTGTAGAGCAGTAGCTGCTCAGTGAGCAGCGCCTGGTAGGAACTGAACTCACTCATGAGACGACACTCTCTCACCACTGATTTCATGAGCTCATCTGAAAGCTCTTGATGAAAATGGTAAAAACTAAATAACCCCTCACACACACCAATCTTTTGTTTTATCCTTGCTTCCTTCCCTTCTTAAAAAACTTCTTCACACAAATGGATTCTCTGTTCCCTATTCACAATACAATCATTTTAGTATAGCTAAACATTATGTATTTTTTTTATTACAATACCAAACCCTTTCTGAAGTATTACTCACATTTTTAGCTTTCATTTATTTAAGAACATTGTAAAAACTGAGTAAATTACTCAGATTTCTTGGCAGTCAATGTTTTACGGCCATAAGAAACATTGATGAGTTGTAAAGCTGAGGAAGCTCAGATCAGATTAATAAAAAAGCAGAGAAAAAGGAGTGAGACACCAGACGGCCTTATTAGATCTTTAACAACGGTGACTCATGTCCTCGCACTTGAGCTGAGACAATTAACCTTTGAGTCAAGCCTGCAAGGATTAAAAACTGCCAACTCTGACAATGGCTTATCTGCGCATTATCTACGCACAATTTTATGCAAAGAAGTTTAAATTATTTTTTCCTACCATTTAAACAACTACAGGGCCTTAAAAGGTATGCACAGGTTGTCATGTTACAAACACAAACCTCAAGGTCTATTATTAGGATGTGATGCGATAATCAACATGAGGTTGATTATCGCATCACATAGTGCATTTTTCTGAAGTAGAAATAAAATTACAATTTTTAGGGGGAGGGGGTTTGTAATAAAAAGCAAGAAAGGTCATTATGGAACACACCTGACAGGTCAAGGATAAGATTGGGATGGCAGTTCACTTTCAAGCAGTACATCAACCCAAACATACAGTCAAAGTAGTAATATTGGAAATCTGTGGTTGATTTATAATATTGGAAATATCCTTTGGAAACTGATGTTGACAGACATTCTTTATCCAACCTGATTAAGACTAAGCTAATTTACAAAGAACAGGCAAAATATCAGTCTCTAAGCCAAAAAAATGGAATTACATTGAAAGTTGACTTTTACAAAGTCGAGACTCAGAAGAGCCAGATATAAAAACACTACACGCTTTTTGGATTTTATTTGTAGAAAAAAATAAAAAAGGATGCATCTTTTCCTTCCTCCAAATTATGTCCCATTTTAATCTAAAACTATGATTAAATAAAGTCAAGTTTGTGATTTTTAAATTCAACTGGATATTAGAGCATTTGCAGGACACTATTCTCAAATTTATTCTATTACATTTTTATCTAAAAAAAAAACTACACTTTCTAATACATATAGTCAGTAATCAGGCAATACCAACAGTGTGTTCATTCCCCAAAATAATAAGCGAACCATCCAAGGTTTCTTACCCTTTGCTCGCCTAGTTTAGTGATATTGGGAGTTGATCTGGCTGACATAAACACAGATAACACAAGTACTGAAGGTCAGAAACATCATGTTCTGTGTTTGCCCTCTAACAGACTGATTCATCACTTTGTAACAACAGACCTTCAACCTGTCTTTGCCTTTATTTTGTGTATGAACCCAAGGAAGCTCTGATATGCACACACACACACACACACTAATGTGGGAGCCACAGCACATCAGAAAAATCTTCTAACATTGAAAACCAAACATAGGGATTTTTTTTGTTATCTAAGACATGCAGCTCTGCTGAGATTTGGCCTCCTCCCATGAGGCTTCCTCCTAATTCAAACATCTTCAAAACAGAGAGAAAGCCAATCATCTCCTGGGTGATTGATGCTAGAAACCACAAGATGGCAGTGCATGATCTGCTCTGCCTGAAGAAGCCATACTCTCTCTCTCTACCTCTCTCTCTCTCTTTCCATAAACCATTGCTGCTGTTAAAAAAACCTAATTGGAGTGTTTATGTATCACAAGATTAGACAACAGTTACATACATGTGGTCTCAAATATTTTCACTGCAGTTACACACACAAAAAATAAAAATATGACAACCTATCCCCACTTTCGTTATTTCAGCTTTGATGTGTTTCGTTTTCAGCAACTTCCTCTGATTAAAACACACCCATAAAGTTTTTTTGTTCCACATAAATATTTTTCCAACTTCCCCAGTAACAGCGTGTAAACGCCTCCCCCCGCTTTTAGATAAGAGACCTCTCCGCCCAGCTCTGGGCATGAGAGGCGAGAGGTTTAGTTCCCCTGCTGTTTTCCATGTTACGGCTCTGCAAGGCCTCTCTGCGCCTCACTGGCAGAGGGCTCTGCCGCTGTGCAAAGGCTCCTTCTGTTCCCTGCTTGGCCTCAAGCCTGAGAAGATCAGAAGTAGAAGACAGACGAGCTTTTCATTGGCAGGCCAAACAAAGCCCTGTCTCTCCCTGTCTGAATGTGACACAGAGACAAGAGCGTGACCCCCCAGCCAGCAGCTGAGTCTCTTTGCTGCCATCACAAAGATTTAGACTTCAGTAGAAAAACTGATATCAGTAGATGATCTGATATCTATACCACCTCACATGCACAACTGTATTAGTTTTAGAAAATGTACCTCGATTACTTTTATCCCAGCAAAAACTATAATAAACTGATGTAAAAAGATACTATTTTTAAATGCATAAAATATTAGGAAAAAAACAAAAATCAGATGGCGTCAAAGAACATTCTTTTTGTTGATGATTTGCTGACTGAGACAGTTTTTTGTTTTCTATTTAGTTTTATTGTAATGGACAGAAAATAAAATTTAGATTTCCAAAAACTTGGCCTGTTGATCACTGAACAAAGCCCATCTTACGGCAGCTTTCCAACATTAGTAAATAATTATGGAATACCTCTTATGCATTTTAGTCAAATTAATAATACTGAAATTATTTGTTTCGGTTTAAATAACCAGGTAATATAAATTCACTACCCCACCCTGCAATGGCATGGCACCCCCTCCTCCCCCCCGAGGGGGCACGCCCCACAGTTTGGGAACCTCTGTATTAGATAAAAACTTATTTTCTTTTCTCCTTCAGTTTCTCCTGTAGTATTTTCACATTTTACTTAGATATTTGTCCACAATTTTATATGCAGTATTTTACAAAATTGTCATGTATGCAGAGGAAGCAGTCTTTTTTTTTTTTTTTTTTTTTTTTTTAAATGAGGTCCAAGTTGCATCCCAAAGTCGTTCTCAGGCAATTCCCAGTCAAGTTTTATTTCTTTTAATTCCAGTCCAAATCAATTCTCAAGTCTCTAATTAAATAAATATTATTCCTTGGACGCCATCTATAGTCTGACTATGAAAGTCTTGGAGTGAAAGTCATAGTCGGGTCTGGAATCTTTGGTTTTTGTGACTAAAGTGCGACTTGGGTCATTATATCAATTCAGCAGCTCTGGCACGACATCTTAAGATGCTCATCAGAAATTAAAATCCAAAATATTATAATGATGAAGTCTAATAATGTTCTCAAATATAAGAAGAGCTAAAGACAGAACCTACAAATAGATAAAAGTACTAAATCGGTTGTTGATTTACTTGATTTAGTGGAGTTGCTTGTAGGTTCCACCAGTAGTCTGGGATACAAATATTGTACATGCAGCTGGTATTCTGTATTCTGGGGAGTTGTAGTTGAAAAGTTTGATAAACACTAATCTAGAGGACACCTATCTGAATCAATTGTTTTTTTGTTATCTGAAGATACAACACAAATTCAAACACACACAAATATATATCCAGGTCAACCCGCTTGTCAATAAGTTGTTGCACATGTTCAGAATCCTTGAAAAATCAGCTGAAATCGGTCGTGAGTGCTCTCCGATCTTTAGAAAACTAGAGAAAAGTGCAACACACCTTGCTCTATTACTCTGATCTGTGTGACGCTCTCTTTACATCTGCTCGATCTGAGCAGCTTTGGAAAAGCAAATTTCTATTATCAGACTGGCAGACAGATCTGATACGCTTTGAGGCTCTTTTGCCTAATATCACTGGTGCGTGGAGTTGATGAAAGGATAAGCTGTGAGGGAGTTGCAGTATCGCTAATCTATCACTTGATCTAATTATCCAACCGAAGTGCCACCATATTACAGCGTAATATGGTGGCAGTAAAGCTGGGAAAGATAAAAAAAGCATGACACGTCGTTGCTATAGTGTGAGGAACATCTGTTTCATGTTGTTTCACTCTGATGCTTTCTGAATCACACTAATGCCACGTGAACATAACACACACCTTTCTGGGTACTTACAGCTGAACCAATAAGATCGCTGTGGACTCGCAATGCTTTCTTAACCTCGACTGAAACACAAACTCCCACCTTTGTGATTGATTCTGATTTTATAATCAAATTGCTTGATTATGCATGCAGTTTTTAGATTGAAAGTTTTCTTTTCCACCCCATCAGCTAAAAGAGAAATTGAAATTAATATTTTACAAGAGCAGTTGTCTTGATAATGACATTGCAATTCAGAGAGACGGCTTGCTGCCTGATATCTGATTCGGGGGGGGGTTGAAGGCAACGCAGATAGCAGGCTGTGTGCTCGCTGAAACCATAATAGTGTGTAAAAGGACAAATTGGTTATTATGACTGAAGGTAATCACGTACTTTCATGCTGACAGCTTTCGCCTTTAAACCAGATGGAAAAGAACAAACTGAAATACAGTTTATAAATAGAAACATGTTAGGGGTTTTTATGAATAGGGAGAAGTGTAAATCAAGATAATTTCAACAGTTCCCATGAAACATCCATACTGTGTATTGATTAGATTCCTGAATATTAAATATTTTAGTTATTTATTACTGTTTTTACCACATTTTTATTCATGTGTTCTGCACCAAGTTTTGTTGTCCTCGTTCAGCGACAATAAAGAAATGTATTCACTCATACAAATGGAAAGTGGAGATAAAAAGCAAAAACAACCCCATTAAAACAGATTTTGTGATGTCATATATTAATAATATGTTAAATAAGTTCAGAACATTTTCCAGTAAAATGTGACATGATTATACTGTGTACAGCAAAAACCTGGTTTGCTTAAATGTGAAACCTTTAAAACTGTTTTGATTCAGTCTTAGTGATTCATTTTCCTGTCATCAATCTCACTGAAGTTCAAAATTGTGTTCATCAGTCCTAGTCGAATTTTACTGACATGTGCTCTTTTACATCCTTTTTCTAAAGCTTCAATTTGCAGGCACGCTAAAAAGTACCAACAATTATATCAATGTGAAACGGTATCAGTCAGCAGATTTGGCGCAGAAACAGCGCAGCACTTTTTAATGAAATCAAAGTTGGAAATTAGTTAATTCTGATGCACATAAAAGAGTAATCAATATAGCTGATTCCTGCCTACCTTTCACTGCATCAAAATCCCTAAAAATACTATGGCATGGCATAACTACATAGAGGCAAAATAGTGTGCATACACACCACACACTCTGTGCATGGCGTCATGTCCCAGCAGAAGATAATGCCGATAGGATTGTCAGTAGGACTGAGTGAAGTGAAAGGCACACTGCAAAAACGTTCTCCCATCTGACTTTCAGTCAAAGAAACTCATTCTAAGCCGAAAGGAAAAACCATGCGCTCCTTGATCAGAAGCATGCATTTCCTCAGATCCAGCCTCAGCATACCGAACTGAGCCTGTAATTAACTGTTGGGGAATATGGTGACGAAACAGAAGCTGGGATCCTCAAAGACAGCGTTCCCAGGAGTTCAGACTCATTACTGAAGTGGGCCTTTGGTTCTATAGGCCTATTAAATAATCGTGAAGTTGTGATTTCCCATCTGGTGGCATCAAAATTTTACAATACAAACAGCAGTAAATAAAAAGCCCAATAAAGATGGATTTCCTACAGCTGGTGGAATGTTATGTTCAGCAGAAGCCATTTTCTTTATTCCTTTTTTATTTTTTTTTTGGCCAAGCAGTATTTCATCCCCACAATAACTGCTCATTTATTTACCAAAAACTAACTGCTGCCACATACAATAAATGTTTATTGTGCTGTTAAGCCTGTCTCAAAATGACTTCAGTTATAGTCATCCCTCACAAAGGAGAAGCGCTGCGGTGAGATAGTTACAATTAATGCCACAATGCGGGGTTCATGAACCTACACGTGGGAAGACATTTCCACTTCCACAGCATGTCGTTTTTCCACCGTGTTCAGCTTTGCAACACACTCTTATGAGCTGCCTCTCTGCCTCAAGCAGTCAGCAAATAACAGGGCAGCTGCTTCAGCAGCAGAGGCAGCGCCTCCGCGATTCTAAATCGATAGGCTCTGATTCTGCAGTGCTATTATTTAAAAGGCCTGGAGATAATCACAGGTTCTGTCCTGAAATGGACATTCACTGTAATGAAGAACATAATGTGTATGAGTTATTTATGCGGCTCGTTCTAATGATCACCAACCAATTAGGAGGTGTAACCTAAATATGTATCGAAAGTCTAGTGAGCCTAAAACATTTTGGGAGCGTTCAAGAGATGGCACTTTAAATGGCCTTGAGGGTTCATAGAGTTAGTCAAAACAAACTGTTATGCATGCCAAATGCAGTCTGAGTTTACGACAACGATAGTTGTTCCTGCACCGTTATCAAAATCCTCAACAGCATTTGGGAAAGGTTTCTCTTAGATGAGCAAAATTGAAAATCTTATTTTGTTCATTTAGAAAACCAGGCTATGAATGTAATGACTTGGTGTTCAAGTAAAGCGTCAAATTTTTTGTTCCTCCTGCTTCTTTTATTGGAATGCTACACTTTGCTTCATAGAAAGGAAGTCTTAAATCTCCATATTGATTTTGACTGATAGACATATGAACATAAATATAACTTACTGTAGTTTAACCCTATTAAAGGCCTTGGGCCGCAACACAGAGAGGAGTATAAATACGCGTTGCCAAGCCTACAATCTATATCTATATCCATAAATCCAATCAGATTTTTCATGACTGACGACACAAAACGAGAGACGAGGAGAGTCGGAGAAAGTGGCAGAACTGAGACCTGCCAGGGGTTTTTTCGACTGAGAGGAAGAAGGAGAAAAATCTAAAGTAAAGGGGGAGAAGAGGGGAATCAAAAGAGAAGCGTGAAGTCAGGAAAAAGGAGAAGCACAGCGAGCATCTTGGGTATTTAAAAGCCTTTATTCAGCCTTGAGCTGGACTTGATGGGTGCAGAGAGGCAGGGAGGTCTTAACTCTACACAGGACTGAACTAGAAGGCAGCTGCAGGCAATGAATGCAGCAGCTACTTCACAGGCAGTACACCAATCAGTTCAAACTTTTTTTTTTTCTCTTGGCTTTAATGATGACAAGGAAGTGCCTTGGACAGGAAGGTTGTTTCCTCCTTAATTGTACAGATGAGTTCATCTGTGCATCTGTAAGAGTTGGAGATATATTCTATAAAAATCTCATTGTCTTTATGTAACCCCTACAATACAAAGCTATCCTCCTGTCCAACATTGCTTTTTCACATGTACTCCACTCCACCCCACTTTTACAGTCTCAGTCTGACATAAACACACTTCCTGCGTTTACTTCTCAATGCCACAGAGCACTCAGCAGACACTGGAGAACATGGCAACCATGGAACCAAGAGGAAAAAATAAAACAGCCAAACATTTTTAAAACAAAAGCTGCAGGTGTGAAAAATGTTGCAGATCGTCATCACACAGAAGGACATAGTAAAATAATAATAGGTGAAAGAAAATACAAGCTTTGGACTGGAGTCAGGTCAATTTAGGACAACACTCTCCTTTGGGCTCTCATTATAATATTTTAGTGTAGATTTTCTGACTTTTGTTGAGATTAAGTGTTGCACAGCTTGGCATTCTCAGGATGCCATTAGCTTATTGGCTGGTCAGACATTTTTTAAGCTAATGGGAGCTAAAATATAACAATTAAAACTCACATTCAGGTAATCTCCACTTTTATTCAGTTTATTCCATATTTACTGTTTTAATGTTCAGTTCTTTTTTATTTATTTCTCCCTCTTCCTCTTTGGCCTGCTGGCTCAGGATTACTGTCGGCTCCTGACTGGATGTGATATGAGAAACTCACACAAAAACTACAGAGAAAGGACATTAAACACATCGAGGAACAGGTCTATAAATTTGACGAGGACGCTATGACAGAGATCAGGTAATTTAGTGTATTTGGTCAAGTTCAGAAATGCTAATTAAGCAGAAGCATTATAGTGCATGTTTCATTTACCTGTGCTGATCATTACATCAGCTCAAACATGTTGCTGTCTAGGGTGCTAAACCCCGAGGAAAACATGTGGATGATAAAGGCAGATTTTGCAAAAAGGAATAGTCATAAATCCCTTTCTCTCTGTGCTCCAACTCTGTGAAAAGTTATAGAAGAAACTTAAATATTAACCATATTAAAATTAAATATTCCCCACTGAACAAATATACTAAAAGGGTGGATTTTTCTGTATTTATAGGTTTGAGATCATGCTACTGCAATCCTGATACCAATGAGCCAATAAATATGGCCAGTGTTACATTTCACTGTAGATTACTAAGAGTTAGCTGCTGACTGCAAATAGTTTCCTCACTGAGTGCAAAGAATTTCAAAAAGTCTTAAAAAAATTTTTGTTGTTGATATAAATAAATAAAAATCCCCAAGTATCTCCAATCTCCTGAATAGGCACAAGCCTATAATGAATAACTAGTACAGCAGTAATAGTTGAAAGGAGATTGTTTTTCTTTCAACTGAATAAAGGAAAAATCTCCCAGCAGTCTCTTAACACTGCTTATATATCACCATTACTTCACAGCAGTCACCAAAGCTGGAGGAAAGTTTACTTATTTATCAAGATTATATCTCCTGAGAAAATTGTCAACATATTCCTATCATAAGCTCACTTCTGTTCTTCCTAGAACATCTGAATCACAGTTTTTTTATTATTATTATTATTATTATTATTATTATTATTATTATTATTATTATTATTATTATTATTATTATTTTTATTATTATTTGAAGATCTGTCATGCTGTCTCTGGATGATCACTAAAATTTATCATTCTGAAAGTTTTGCTTACTTTCTTGTTGAAGTTAGGAGGATTTCTTTTCTCTACAGCAAACCCCAACAAGAAAGGTTTCAATAATAGCGGTCAGTTGATCTTTGCTCTTTAAAGTGAAACAATAAATCATTGCTCCAATCTTAAATATTGGTTGTAACAGTTGCTTGTTGGCTGTTGCAGGGAGATGCTCACTTGTGGAACTGTTAGCAAATTTGCACACAGAATCCTCATAGCATGCACTGATTCATATACATTTCGGCACAAGAAGTAAGTCATCACATCTAAGCCTTTAGAGTGCTTAAGTCCCTTAAAAAGATCAAATGTGTCTTATGCATGTAATTGTTGAAAGCAAAAGAGCTTGAGCAACAGAAAAAGAAAACCAGCAGGGTGAGACACAAGGAGTGCAAACACGTACGGAGATGGAAGGAGAAGAATAAAACAGCAGTCCTGATTCAAGAATATCCCTGGAGTATTTTTTCACTATTACAGTAAGGCAGTCGTTCTGCTTGCTTTGAATCTGACTGCTTGTCTCCAGAGATCGCTCCAACTCCAGCTCTGAGCACATCTCTGTGAGTAGCATAGCTCGAACATCAAGATTCATATATTAATTTCCAATATCTTCTCAAGCTCCGAACTCAGAGGCTAAAGTAAATCATGGAGCTATTAAAAAATAAGAGATCTGAAAACGTAAGCATACAACGCCTTGCAAAACTATTCATACCCCTTTAACTTCTACACATTTTCTCATGCTCAAATATTAGCTAGCTTAAGTAGTGCATAATTTGTGAAGCGGGAGTAAAATCAATCAAACAATCAAGTTTATTTGTATAGCACATTTCAGGAACAAAGCAGTTCAAAGTGCTTTACATCATGACAACATAAAAATATTGTAAAGATTGTGAAATCAGTCACACACATCACGAATGATAGAGTTTTCAACTTTTTTTTAAAACTATAAATCTGAAATATTGGCACTATCACTTATTCCCCAAATCAATACCATGTCTTACTGGAATTGCAATTTACTGCAATTGCAGTAAAATGTCTACAACATTTGGCAAAAATGTATGCCCATTTATCTTTGCAAATAAGCTCAATATTTATATCTGGGTTTTGACTGGACCATTTCTGCTTTGATCTAAATCATTCCATTGTAGCTCTGACTGTGCAGCTGAAAGGTGAACTTCTGCCCCCGTCTCAAGTCTTTTGCTGCTTTTAACACAATTCTTCCCAGGATTACCCTGTGTTTAGCTCTATCCATCTTCCAAACCGTTTCGACCAAGGTTATGCTGTGCTCAGAATGATGTGCGGTTTTAGTTTTCAGACTTTTTTTTGTGAATTAAAAATAACATGAGTCATTTACTTTCCCCTTCACAATCAGCCATTACCTTGTGATGTTCTATCACACACAAGCTCAACAAGATCCCAAAATTTTGCAGCATCAATATGAAAAATCTGAAAGAAGTTAAGTTTTGGACGTTACTGTAAATGACTGGGCAACAACAACTCAACACAGGTCAGACTCCCACTTTTCCAAACAACAAAAATTTGTAATGAATAATTCAGTCTTCCAAATGCTTTGGATAATTAAAGTTTTTTCTTCAACATGTTCTATTATGCAACACACATACATCTAAACCAAGCGAGGCAATGAGCATGCTGCCGGGCATGGCACCGCACATCAGAAGTGGCAAAGTAATTAATATTTCACCCACTCGTTTCGCATTAACACCACACAAACACAGTCGCAAGAATCAGTCACTCATCAGGAGCCTCACACAGCCGCAGAGCTTCAGCGGGAAATGATTACACAATATCTTTCCTCATTTCGCTTCAAACACAATGTGAAAAATGCTGTTTTCCAGTGACTCCATGGTCAACATTACATTCCACATCAATGCAACATCCTGAGTTCAAATCTGGTGCATGACCTTTGTCACGTTGTGGTGAGAAAACTTCCACTACCGAAGGAAATCATCCCTCAAAAATAATTCATAACAAGACAGTCGTGATGGAGGCCTCAGTGTTTGCTTTCAATCCGTTTCGTGCAGCTATTCGTTTTTTAAACTTTCCTTCAGCCATGTACAGTGTGCTTGTACTTTCCAAGGCATGCATTCAGCAAGCTGCCCACTCATATTCATTGTTGCACTTCAAACTGGCCTGAAATGTTTGACACAATAAACAGCTGAACAATGAGCTTCACAGCGTCACGGATGCTTGACACAGAAAACACAGAAAGAATGGAAAGACTGGCACAAATTACCTTTACTGGCCAGAGAAACCTGAAACCAAACGTTGGTGTTGGTTGATGTACAAATCACTCAAGGAAATCCATTTGGAAAACAGGATGGAACTGTTTCTTTGTGAATTGGATGAATGATCAGCTTGTACTGAATCTGTTTCTGAGAACACTTGTTGTGTCAGCTGACAATGTTGTGTCAGCTGATCCTGACACAACATTTGTTGCACATTTGTTTCAATGTGTACTACAGAAATACTCCCCCATCTTATCAGCAGTGTTATCTTTACTCAGCTGCTGAAATTAGAACCAATGCATATGCAATCACTAAGTTACCACTGACTTTTAAAATCACAGTGACAGAGAGACTGTATTGACTGGTGCACCTTTCTGCCTTTCTGTGTCTTGTCACCTTCTCTGTATGCTGCCCACAAACAGCTGCTGAGTAGGAAAGAGCTCCTAGAGAGGATCTGAAACATTAAACTATAAGATGTTCAAAGCAAATCGCTAAGCTAAGGAAGAATGAGAATAACTTTCTGCAAGTTGTGTCTCCACATTACTGAAATATTTTACAAAATGAAAGATCGAATCCTATTTAAAAAAAAAAAAGACTTAACATGCTAACATTAACCTTGCACTTCACAAACTTCATTATCAGCTGGAGCAAAAATGTACTTTCTACAGTATACATTGACTCAGGAACACTTTTACAAATTAATGATAAAACCAAGTTTTAGACACCTTAATATCCATTAAGGTGTCTAAATCATTGTATTTTTATAGCAAAATACAATGATCAACACACAACACAGAAATGCCTGAAGCAGCAGCACATCACGTGTGACATCAGTACAATAATTGGCCAATTATGTTTTTTTAATTACAATATATTTGCTAGGTTAGAAGAAAAGCATTTCAGTTAACATGTCATGTCATGTCCTACAATTTTAAGTTTTTCATTGGACAGTAATAAATTACGTTGGTTATGTCTGACTGTCTGACGTGTTTTCACAAACAATTCTGATCACTTATGTAGCTGGCTCCACCACAAGCTGACTCCGCCATGAACTGAATAACCAACTTGAAACACAAAAATGTAAATATAACTGATGAGAAGAAAAGAAACGAGCTAATGTGCAAGGCCAGAAAACTGCAGCAACAAAGAATTCAAACCAGACCAAAGCCAGAAAAAAAACTGTTTATACCAGCAGAAATATGACCATAATGGAGTCCCTTTGCAAAGCTCCCTCTCATCAGAATTTAACCTAACAAGAATTCTGATTCATTTTTGTGAACCACTGTACCCTTAATGATAACCTTTTTTTGGACCAGACTATGCTGACTGTCAGAATACCTGAAACTCCCAGTCGACTGTATAGAAAGCAGAAAGGTGTTCTCCAGCCACAAAATCATAGCTTTTAGCGTGGTATGATGAGGTTCCATTATTCTTTTGATAAGAAAAACTAGCTTCTTCACCATGTACCACAACTCTTAGCTCCAAATAATACTGCAGCTTTTGAGAATCAATCCAGCAAGGACAAAGCAGCAGATTTTCATGGAGGCACACAGCATTCAGCCATTATCAGTTAGCAATCAGCCGATTGTAATTGTGTCAGGATAATCCTGCTGTACAGTAAACAAAGCTTCTCAGCTGCTTACAGTCATCATAATCCATTTAACCTAATAGCCTTTAGCTGTTTTTAAAAATGACTCACTAAGCGACAATCAAGCCAAGACGAGAGGAGCAGATAAATAAGTGAATTAATCAGTGATGATTTTGCAATTTAACAGTCTAAAAACAACTTGCAAATGTTTCTCATCAGACACTGAACAGTTTTTTTTTTTTTATATAGAACCTTTTTTTTTTAAAGAAAACCGTGAAGAATGATTTATTTTTATGCCGCACATGAGCCAGAAGTGGGCTATGGATTAAGCGCATATTTCTTTTTAATGATGAAGCACAAAGCACTAGGAGGCAGCTCTGAAACTCTCACAAGTCTTTTGAAGCTCCCACTAGTCAGTCCCACAGATTTGACAGACTGTTCGCTTTTTCTCCTTGTTTGCTGAGAAGGTTTCTGAAGGTCTGAGCTCAGCGCAGGCTAATGGCTCAGCAGCACTGAAGGCTCATTTAAGACGAGATCATATTTCATTAGGGCTGAACCTGATTATCTCATCCTATAGTGCACTTGGTCACAAAAAGATGAGCGTACACATCAGGAGAACAGGGGCTCCCAGACCTGCATTCATGAAACACTGATGACTGGAGAACAGCTGCAAAGCCTCCAACATTAGGACACGGCAAAGTTTGCAGCTGTCAGGCTGTCACTCCCGATACATCTGATGAAGAAAGGCTAACTACAGCAGGGCATTGATTTTAGCTGGGACAACTTCTAGACAATGACAGAAGGAAGACAGAAAGCCGCTGGTGTTTGGATGTGATATATGCACGCTGCTCTTATTAAGATACACAATGCACATTTAGAACTGTAACACCAAATAATATCTTACTGTACCCAAAGGACGCAGATTTCCACTTGCGGCAGGGGATGACCCTCTTGCAACCTTCGGATCCTAACCTCCCGGGATTTTCTGTGGCTTCAACCGGCAGTGATGCATGCCTTCTAAAATAAAAAAAAAAAAAAGGACACAGTGTCACAGCACAACACAAACCTGCAAACGTGTGACGACAGATGTGAGGAGGAAAATTATCAGTGTGAAACTGCCACTTGGCAATGAAGCATTAACTATTTGAAGAACTAATTCTCTTTGTGTTTTTCGCTTTTCCCAATATTTCGTTTTGGAATATGAATTTTCATATGAGTAATCAAACATTTCAGATATAAACTGCAAACTGGAAATGACACATTTTAGTTTTATGGCTACAATATGTCATCAAAAGGGAAAAAAAAGTCATTTGCTAAGCAATATCTTTTTCATCAGTTTGGCACAAATAATATTATTAAAGCATATTACCCGAATTCATTTTAACATATTAAAAGGTAAGCTAAAGGAACAGAGAAATGGCCTCAGGCCCCAGTATGATAAACTACAATCGACGTATAAACTGTACCTGCTACTGCCTGCGGCTCGTCAATAAGAGCAATGAGCTTGTATTCTATTTTTTTTTATTTATGTTCTATTGATCATATTTCTGTTATTTTCTAGGTATTTATTTTGATTTTCTCTCTTCTATTTTGTAAAAAGTCACTACAGCTATTGAGCTGGTTGTTTCTGACGTTTACACAGCATTTCTTAGAAAGCTGTGAGCAATTGAAAATGGGATGAAGGACTTTTTTGTTATTGACAACATCTGCTGGGGTTGGTTTTACACCATCTCCACCAAATTAAGTAAAATACACCTGCACTGCACTACCAAAGTTTTACTCTTTAAATTACAGAATGTTGTAGAAAATAAGCTGTACAGATATTGAGGAACCTAACTGTATTAATTTAAGCTGGTAGATCACTCACATGGCTTAGTTTTGAAAACATTATTGTTCTTGAACTGGACTTTTCTATACATTTCTCAGATCTCTCTGTGTGTAAAACACAATTTCTCAGAAAAAGCGCAGTCCACTCTGACTGGGATAGTCTAGTCCAAAAAACATTAGAAAAGAAGCAAGGCATTCACCTTTTCAGACACACAGACAAATGTATATTAAAGATATCAAGACTATTTCATTAATGTACTTACACTTTAGAATGCAAACACTGAACATTATCTAGTAGATAATGTACATTCACTGATCAGCTATGAATCATATGCGTCATGATGTGCAATATTTCTCTTCATCTATATTTTACATGTTTCATTTTCTAAACAAGTCTTCATTAGCAATAACAGGCTAATAGAAATTATAATCTTGCCCAATATGGAGGATCACAAAAAGGAAAAGCCAATATGACTTAGGTTTAATCGTAGACCATGTGACCTCACGTTTAAGCTTTGTTTGTACTCTACACAAGAATGTTGTACGTAGAGATCTCCTGAGAGGCATGTCTCTCTCATCTATTGTTTACTAATGCTTTAACAAAACAAAGCCTTTTGGTTGTTTCAAATGGATGAAGCACAGTTCTTAAGCTTGCAGCTTGCAGCCCAACACTAAGAACAAAGTTGTAACCCAGTTATTTCAGTACCAGATCAAGAAATCCAACTTTATTCAACATTATTTCAAAACCGCAACGATTTTCCATCTTATTCTTCCCTTAAATGAAATGGCAGAGAATATACCAGCGTGGTAGACAGTTTCTCTTGCTATATGGGGCGTAGGTCACAGCCCTGCCCCTTCACCACTTGTTGCTATGCACTGTCGGTCAGCTGGGTATAAGACTGTTCTACCTTCATATACTTGTATTACTCGTTAAAGACAACAAAAGCATTTAATACCATTAATGAGTGTTAATTATATATTAACATGTAATGCTACAAATAACATTAGTAAAATTGTATTATCGATGTATTATTTTGGGAGCATTAAAGCAATTTGGTAATGTCATACAACTGAATCTCAGTCAACTATTTATAAATGTAAAGCATTTATTGCCTTTAACTTTAGTTATTATGGCTTAGAGCTATAATACGACTTTTGACCAGTAATGACGTATAACACTGCTCAGCCTGACACCCTCAGCATGCTCTGTGCAAGCATAGTAATGGAAAGTTGAGTGGAAGAAAAAAGTGTGGTAGAAAAGGTTGCACAAGCCCGTGCTACTTAGAAGATAAAGTGTTTATGTCAGATCTCTTCTGTGCTTTTCTTTTTTCCAGGCATTAAATTGATTTTATTGTTTAAAACAAGTTGCAGACACAAATCCAGCTCTGAAGTCCAGAGAGACAGCAGTGGCTGATTGTGTCATGCCTGCCGCCATTTGCTGCTGTTTCTGCATAATGAAATATTAATTTGAAATATGCAAATTCAGGATTCAGAGCTATGGACCCTAACTAAGAAGGAATTCACTCAGTTTCTCACCTTTAGCTACTCCAGGGGTGACACCAAGTCTAATGCTGTGAACTTTTTTTCAAACCTAAAAGTGGCTAAGCTGCTTTAGAAAGATTCTCTTCCCCAGACAGAGATGTGTTGCAGACAAAGCCCCGTGTCTGCTGTATTATTCTCAGCGTACACAGGTTACTGTAAATGGAGTTCATGTATAATGGAGTAGATTTAAATAGCACTCCTCTCGCCTTGTTGGTCTAACAAGTCCTACAGGCTGACCCCCACTTTGGCTTTTGTCCATCATACAAATCATCAAACACTAGTTGACATTTGGAGGAGTGGCGATTTCAGTTGCTTCCTTTAGATTCTACAGATGAGTTGGGGGATGGATATCAATACAACGAAAACTCCTCTTTTATATTTTAAGAAACTTATATTTAACCAGAAGGGCCCTTACATTCATCCTTTCATATTCTACACCGATGTCTAAGTTTTCCATTTTTATGTAAAATTTTAGAAAAGTTAGTCTTGAATCTATTCATGCCACATTTGAATTTTTACAGCTTTAAAAGTTAAAATGTGACTTGAATAGATTCAAGTCACAAAAATAATAGTAATCGAGTAATCTATCGATTATTCTTATGATTAATCGGGTAATCGGATAAAAAAAAGATCAAATAAAACATTGGTAAATCTAACATAACAGCAGTGTTACTATCGCATATCAATATCAGTCCAATTTTTCACATTTGAGCTTCTCTAACAGTTACTTTTCTGTAGTTTAGAAAATTAAC
>CAEGAE010087955.1:0-34095 GCA_903067095.1 Girardinus metallicus | reverse complement strand
TGACTCTGTTTTTATGTTTATGATGTAAAGCACTTTGAAATGCCTTGTTGCTGAAATGTGCTATACAAATAAAATTTTATTTTGATTTTTTTTTGATGATGTGTGAAGCATAGATTTTTTAAATATTCAATCAGAAAATGTTCATCTGTGAAAAAGTTTGTTTATTTTTATTAAAACTCAAAACCCTAATCTGTTTACTAAAGGACTCTCACCATCTGTTAGCTTGAAGTCTAGTAAAACAATACTTACTTTTAGTCAAACAAAGGTGATGTTAATATTTCCTCATATTTAAAAGTAAATGTATTTTCAGCTTGTTGTGGTAAAGTTGAGGTTTTGGCAGAAAATGAGAAACAAGTTTAACCGCATCATCATGTCTGCAGGATCTTCACGTCTTGTTGACGGTTTCTGCACTCCAGTCCAGCTGCTGCTTTGTTTCTTCTTCCAAAAAGTTTATCTTCATCATCTTCCATATTTAGTTTGTTTTGGTCTCGCTGACTGAACTGATTCTAGGGAACTGAGCTCATCTTGTGGGTTTGCACGTCAGTTTCAGCCTGTGATAAAAGCTGGTTTCTTCTCAATAAGAGTTTACAGTAACTTCAATAACTTAAGACCATAATTACTGCATAATTGCGACTTAATTAGTTTTGTGAAACGGCTAATATCCAGCATCTCTCAGATCTGGCTACTGCTGAGCAGAAACTGGAGCAGCGCCTGGGTGTGAGTAAAATCAGCCCCTCAGGCGACGGGAAGGGAGTTTCCAGAAGTTTTCATTCCCTGACAGCCACTTCCGAGGTGGCAACAGTCGGTGTTAAGAAACCAGTTTAACTCCATCAAATTAGTACAAATGGCTGCTGGGAACTCCTTGTTCCAGTGAGAATATTTAGAAACGTGCTCAGGAGTTCAGCAGGCCCAGTTAATCTGTGCTTCCAGTAATAAGTTTTAGACGAGGAAATGAATGTTTCAGTGTCTGAGGCAGTGAACATGGAGCGTTTTTACAACATCATGTAAAATACGATCATTAAGAGACACCACTGGCTTTTAGCTCAGTGTTTTACTTTTATGCATTTTACATATTTTTACCACTGAAAGTTTGTGCTGACCTCAACTTTTCTGTTAATGCATGAAACTACAGAAACATCTAATTTTAGAAATGTGTTGTGCAGAAATGAAACTTACCTGGTTTCTGAATGTTCCACTTCTTTTCCAAAAATTTATTTTTAAAAATCTTTTTAAAGCTTTGAAAGTGAGTGTGAGTGACAGAAAGGCCACTGGACTTCCTTTTTTGTTCAAAGCGACTGATGAGCTCTAAATCCCCAATGCACGACAAGAACTGAACAATTCAAGAGCAGAAAATGTCTTCAAGAAACCAGAAAGATGTTTTATATCCAAGAAGTCAGGATCGCCTTACGTTGGGTCACCTTAAGCTGCAGAGCGGCTTTAATTCTGTGGATTCACCGTCGCATTGAAAACATGTTAGGTGGGTCTAAACATGAGGAATGAAGAGGATTTTGTGCAGCATCATTTTGTGTTGCTTTAGATGTGATCGTCTGAATAGGGAACATTTACTGGGATCAGAGGTGTGGAGTTCAGTGTTCAGCGGCTTCAGGACGAGGTGCGTTTATTTCACTGTGATGTCATCTTCACATTGTTTATTTCATATTACAGGGAATAAAGCTTCAGTGCTCCGTGGCCCCCGAGTGGTCAGATTTTTATAAGCATCACGTTGAGTTTCAAGCATCCAGCATGCTGAGGTGAGCGACGCCTCTTGATTAGCTTAACGAGAGGTTAGTATTTAGCTAAAGTCCACGAGAGATTTCTCCCACTAGGGTAGACACGTCGTGGTTTTGGTTGAATTTACCCAGAATGCCCTGCTCTGTAGTCCATTTCCTGCTTTTGGAGCGGTATCCGGTCCACTTGGTGTCCACATATGCATTCTAACCGCACCAGAGTTCACTTCAACCAAACTGAGACTGAGGTTTATAATACAGAGTTAGATTTTTTTGGTCGATTACGCATCCACATCTCCCCAAACGAACCGGACATTCTAGGCAAACTGACTGTAGTTGGATTAAAATGGACTAAACGGTTTTGGTGTGAATGAGTCCTTAAAGGAGACGCTTAGTCAATCAAATTCATCTCTGCAGAGGCCTGGCTGATTCTGGGTTGATGTACAAGAGTTGCATCTATACGTAACATGACAGACGCTCTGGTAAACTGGACCTGACCCGGCCTGGTCTGGGTGTTCTCAAGATTCGCCAACATGAATAAAAACTCCCAGAACTTTGTTTGGTATCTTCCAATTTAAATCGACTGTACAGCAGCTACATCTGATACTCTTAATCAGCAACCAGGACAACAGTATATACAGACTCCTTAGAGTGGAGAAAGTGCTATCTTCTTCCATAAATCTGTCTGTAGCTAACATTTCACAGCGCCGCTAACGGTCCTGCAACGATAACGACATCAGAACCAACAGACTCTAAATACAAAGATCCTAAAGGAGAAAACAGGCTTACATTACAGGTTAGTGTCTCTACAGCAGATGAGGCCCATCTGCGTTTAAATACAGCTTATTCAGAACACTACTTCATTTAAAGCACACACAGAAACAGATCTATGAAACATTCATATAAAAAAGAAGAGGACATTTTGAATGTACACGTTTTCTGAACTTGAGTTTCGTTCCCGACTCCAGCAGCAGCTTCCAGAGCTGAAGCGCTTCCCGAATCCAGAGAATGTCTCTAAAAACTGTCCAGTTTTTCTGAACCTTTCAGGCTCTGATGAGAACCGACTCCTGTCCAGATCTGATCCTCCAGATCCAACACCTTGCTCAAAGGCACATCGAACCAGATGAAGCAGAAGAAGAAAACTCACCCAAAACCAGAACCGAGCTAAAATCTGAGGTTAAATACTCTGAAGGTTCAGACGAACTGGTTCACAGTGATGTAGAAGTTACAGAAGCAGCAGATCTTTAGCTCTGATGGCTTATTTTGATATGAAATAACTTAAATCTCATTTACAGACAGTAGGAAGGGAACAAGACGGAGAGATCTGTTCGTTTCTGTACAGCCGTGAACAGAAACCTTAGCTTATGTGCTTTCAGTCCAACGAAGCGACGTCTGCAGGATAAAGGCGACATAAATAAATTACGATGCATTTCGAGATGATGGCCTGGCTGGTGAGGTTCTGATCCTTTGCTCAGAGTCTGTAGTGTAAAGTCTCAGTTCTGTTGGTCTACAGCGGGTTGCTGTAGGAGAATCGTACGTGCAACCCGTTCACCGGGTGCACGATCGGTACCGTTTGCATTTTGGGGAACTCCTCTGAAGCAAGGGTCCATTTGCACGTCCCGATCAGCTCCACGGCCAGAGTCTTCAGGATGATGTGCGCCAGCTCCTTCCCGACGCAGCTGCGCACGCCGCCGCCGAACGGAACGTAGCTGAACCGAGACGAGCGCCACTCGTCCCGCTCCGGGCCGAACCGCTCCGGATCGAACTGCTCCGGACTCTGGAAGACCGCCGCCGTCTCATGGGTGTCCCGGATGCTGTACATCACACTCCAGCCTTTAGGGATCTGGTAACCCTGTGGCAGAAACAGAGCCAGCCGTTAAAACCAAGGAGAGGGAAACGGAGGCTAAACGTCTTCGGTCTGTGCTCTGGGAGTTTTGGACCTTTTGGAACAAACTGAGACGTGAAAGATGAACTTCTTCATTTAATCAGTTCTGGTCTTTCAGGATCTCTGACGACCATCGTTGGTTAACATGAAACATTTAAATCTGCAAAGAGGAAAACCAGGGCTGGTCTTTAAGGACTTGTGCAGGTCTGAGGGTGAAATGTGGTTTTAAATCAAGCAGATTTGATCCATTACTGATGAAGGAAAATGAATTGTTTAATGAATCGTTTGTTGGTTTGCAGTTCGATTTGCTACATTTATTAACTACCAGTTCATGATCTGTATAATCATATTGGAAGACATCTACATTTTCAGGGACTGCAGGGGGAAGTTAGCATTTTTGTTGCTATAACCAGGAACCACACATCTCTGCTTTTTAAAAGTTAGTGAAATGTTACACATTAATGTAAACGCCAATTTAAAAAGAACTCTTGTGTTTTGATCAAATGTTTTGACGTTAGGATGACATGATTTTTTGGCTGTAGCAAAACTGGAAACACTTTTTTAGTCACGAGTCACATGGTCAACTAGCAGATGTTACCACTGGCAGAAACCATGAAGAAGACAGGAAGAAGTTTATGATGCAGCATGTTGTTAATGACTTACCATGTAAACAAACTTATTCACATGATATTTTAAGTGTTTCGTATTTAATGGAAGCACTTTGTTTGTGAAACTGTGTTTTCGACATTAGCAGAATCTTGACAGCTTTTCTCACGTTTGTAAGGGAAACGCAGCCAGTAAGAGAACCAGAGGTGAAATATTGTGAACCAGTGAGTCGGAACCTGCTGGTGACCCAGATTAAATCTAACCGGGTCTGAAGTTCTTTATGAAGAAGATTCAACCATCTATTCCAGTTTGGAGACAAATTCAAAGCTAAGAACATAACGAGAATTTGACTTAAAAGTAAAAAACAAGATTTTTTATTATTTGTGAAATGTGATTAGAAGTGGATTATTCTCAGTCTGCCACACAGAGCTGCAATAAAATAATAATAATATGCTTTTCTGCTTCCATTGAAGGTTTAGTTTCATTTGGCTTCTTTAATTATCTCACACTGAACAACAGAATGGACCTTTATTATCCTCTCTGACCAGAGCCGCGCCTTCAGATCGGAGATTTCTCAGTGAAAGTTCAGCAGCTTAGCTACTTCTCAGCCTCTTATTACTGCAGGAAAAGGTGCAGAAATGACAATTGTCCTTTTGGCAATGGGGGCAGAAAATTGGGGGCATGTTGAGGTCAAGGAGAGGGGATGTAAGGACTGAGGAGGACTCTAATCTAAACTAATCCTGCATGAAAAACTCAGCAGGTGGAGCAACAAAAGGCAAGATTCAGTCTAGAACAAGGATTTCTATGAGCGCTCGCTTTAAGAGGATAGAAGGAAAAGTTAGACTAAGGCAGATTTATTCCTCACATCTGAATAAAATCGTAATTCAACCAAAATAAGGTGTCAGATTTAGAGTTAAAAGAGCTTTAAAGAGTTGTTGTTTTTTTTTTTACCTATTTGCACAATTAAGTAGAAAAATTGGATCGTAAAGCTTTAGCTACCCAAAATGTTTGCATTGGAAAACAATGGTGTTTAAAAAAAACGTTTGTGGAAAACTAAAAATGTAACTCATAAATTAAAACAACTTTTAACTTCTCATTTGAACGGGGAATTATTTTGTCTTTTCTTCATTTTCGTCTCTGCAGGTCAGAGAGGAACCAGAGCTTCATGTTCCCATGGATGTGGGTGAAATGAAGTCTCGCATCGGTGCAGAAGCTCCGGTTTCAAAACGACTAACAATTATCCAGAAATCACCTGTGAGATCAGTTCTGCAGTAAACGGATCCGGTTCTGCAAAGACAGATTCTTGATCTTTGAGTCAGAGGGAAAGGAGAGTTCAGGTTAGTTTTTGCCGGGATGCCGACCTTCCTCATGTCTCTGTTTTCCTCCAGAACCTTCCTGATACATTTTACTGATCTGAGTCAGCAGCTCTCCTGACTTCCTGACGATCTTTCATCAAACCTTCAAAACTCTTCTTTGGACTTTGTCTGCATTGAAGCTTAATGAACTTTAAGCTGAGTGTTTTTCTTATGGAGGGTTGCTAACTTTTGCTACTAAATGGTTCCAGAAAGAAGAATCTGTTGGGTTTTGGATGTGGTTTCGGCTCTGACTTACGTCTAGTTCGAAGGTCTGCAGGGCGGTCCGGTATCCCCCGGAGACCGGCGGCAGGAAGCGGAGCACCTCCTTCACCACACAGTCGATGTAGCGGAGCTGGCTGAGCTTCTCCAGACTCAGGTACGGGACATGAGACCGAGGAGAGCCGCCGTCCGGCTGACCGCTCGGCAGGCAGGTCGTCTCCGGATCGTTCTCCAGCGCGCCGCCGGCCGGGTCGCAGCGCCGCTCCGGCTGATGTCCCAGACCCTTGGCCTCCAGCTCCTCTCTGGCCTTGTCCACCACGGCCGGGTGGCGCAGCAGCTGCAGAACCAGGGAGGTGGAGGCGCTAGCTGTGGTGGAGTGGGCAGCGAAGATCAGCTCCACCGCCGTTTCCTGGAAGAAAAGGGTTGAATTTGAATTCCTGCAGATCCTGCCACAACGAGTACATCACCACAGCAACAGGTGTAAGTTTCCTCCATGTTTCCTCAGCTTTACTTCCTAATTGGTGGGTTAATTAACCAGGTTCCTTTCCCTCTGAAACATCCAGGTTAACCAGGTTAACCAGTCCCTTTAACCTGGTCAACCCAGTAAACCCCATGTCTCCTCTGAACAGTCCAGCCTGATGTTGAGTCTCTGACGTCTTCCTGGTACCTTGAGCTCCTGGATGCTGAGCTCCTGGCCTTGCTCCTTGGCACCGGACAGCATGAGGTCGAAGGCGTCCTGGTAGTCGTCGTCCAGCTGCTGCCGCTCCATCTTCTCCTCGATGATTTTCGCCATGTTGGCGTGGAGGATTTCTCTGGCCTTGATGCCCTGCAGAGAGAAGTCCGTCAGAACCCGCCCAGTTCCCAGGAACGTCGGGGTCCAGGAACGTCGGACGAGGTTGGGTACCTTGCGCAGGCCGCTGAACGGCGTGTCGAAGGGGAGCGAGAACAGGTTGTTCATGAGCTGCTCGAAGGTCTTGGCCAGGTAGACGATCCGCTCCTCCTCCATCTGCAGGCCCAGCAGAACCTGCACGGCGATGCGGAACGTCAGCGACTTGGCCGCGCCGTACACGTCGATGGATCCCGGCTCGGAGACCCACTTGGCGATCTCCGCCTTGATGACGTCCTGCAGCCGCGGCAGGTAGGACTCCAGCGCCCCCCGGCTGAACACCTTGGCCAGGACCTAAACACAGAGAGGGGTCAAAGTTCAGCTGAATCTGACTCGGCTCAGTTTATGCAGACAGAGCTAAAAACCTCTACGAATGTAAACAGAGAAAACAATATGTCAGCAAAAACACAAATTTATTTTATCGCTGACTCTTGGAAGAAAACAGACACGTTTTAAGTGGAAATATTCTTCAGCTATTTTGTAATTATGTTATTTGTCTTACTTTCCAGATTTTAGTGGGACTGAGCAATATGTCTGTAAAAACACATCACAATATAATCAGTCAATATTGATAATTACCGATTAGTTTTTTGTTTAGATATCTAAAATATTGACAAACTGACGGCGTTTCCCGTTTTATCCAGAGTGGGTGAATCAGCTGATGTCACCAACCTAGCTTAGCTACCACCAGAGGTTTAGTCTGTCCTCTGCCTACATCCCCCAGATTGCAGTGCGAAATGATTTAATATTCTATCAGACGTATTATCTGTTCATGTTGTTCATGTGAATACTGTGGTATTTATTATTGATTCATTTCCCCAGATTTTAGGCTTTAAAGTACCAGATTTTGCTCGTAGATTTCTGTCTGACATTATTTCTAAATCTTAAATCAGGTGTTATGATTGAACAGCTCCTCATTACTGGAGCAGTTTATTTCTAATGTTTACTTTTCTACTCTTCAGCCATTTTTTAGACGGCTACTTTTTCCTTTTACTTCAGTACAAATAAGCCAAAGTATTTCTTTTTTTTCTCGAGTACAGTAGTTTTTCGGATATCTACCCGTCTGTCCGTCTCTCAGCAGGTTCGTTGAACTCGTTGTCTTTGCGATTATTTTTTGGTTAGTTAATATTTAATTAAAAGGCTAAAAGACAAAACAGGAGCTTATTTATTATAAGTATGATAATAAGGACATAAAGTTGCCCCCCAGGCCCCCATAGGTCCGGCCCCGTAGGTCCGGCCCCGTAGGCCCGGCCCCGTAGGTCCGGCCCTGTAGGCCCGGCCCCGTAGACTCGGCCCCGTAGGTCCGGCCCCGTAGGCCCGGCCCCGTAGGCCCGGCCCCGTAGGCCCGGCCCCGTAGGCCCGGCCCCGTAGGTCCGGCCCTGCGCCGACGCCTCACCTTCCTCTTCCTCCGGTGGATGTCTCCCACAGAGTTGACGAGTGTGTTTGGCCCCAGGATGATGCGCGTGCTCTGGGGCCACTGGGTGCACACCAGGTTGTGCTCCCCCAGCAGGATCTTGCGGATGTTTTCGGCGCCCGTCACCCGGACGAGGGGCTTCCCCAGCAGGTGGGTCTTAAACACGTTGCCATGGCGTTCCCGCCGCGAGATGTGGAAGTTGGAGCCCTGCAGTGGGAAACAGGAAGATTGGGAAAATATTTCGGAAAACTAAAAAGGAATTGATCTTGTTTCTGTTTTAGCTTCAGTTATTTTCCATTTCGTTTGTGTTTTGGGTTTGTTAAACTGTCCAGGTTTCCTTTCCTCTTCCCTTCTCTTGGTTTTTCTCTTTTCCCTCCATTGCCTCCCCCTCCCAGCTGTTTTTTAATTCCTCTGCCTGCTCCCCTCCAGCCGTATCCTCTCCTCACTGCAGAAACATAAATCTGAGTGTTTTTGTCTAGTTTCTTGTGTAAATATCTTAGTTTTGTGTTTTTTAAATGTTCTAACTTACAAGTACTTCTTCAGCAAGAAAAACCCTTGTTATAAGTAAAATAATCTGTCAGTGGAACTAGAATTTTTAAAATCAATATTAATTATTATCGGCGTAAAACAAATTTCTATTTCTTGCTGAAAAGTTACTGAAATATTAGAAACTGGACCAATACTTTGTGTTTTTACAGTGCAGAGATTACTTTTGCCGTTTGCTCCCTCAGTGTTAAAGCTCCTCTTCCTCGCCCTCTCCTTGCCAGATCCTTCTGTCTGCTCCTCTTATCCTGAAGCTCTGGACTCTTCAGCTCAGCTCACAGGTTTTCTGCTGATTTTTAATGAAACTCTTCTGGTTTCTGAATAGGCCCACAGCCTCACAGATCCTCCACCGTGCTCAGCCAAGCCTGCATCACTCATTACGAAGCCTAAACGTGACCAGAGACCCTGTTCTGTTTAACCAGCTCCACATGTTTACATTTGAGACAGTAGGAGAGAAAATGATTTTTCCTGACATGTTTTCTAACCAGCTGGTTGCCATGGAGACCTGGTGACCCCAAAATGTCTCTGTTTTTTCCAGAGTTTTTCTGTATTCAGTTTTTCCTTCCAGCCTCTTTGATCTCAGGTCCAGATCTTTAATTATTGCTCTGACTGGTTGGAAAGTCTTGGATTGTAATTTTTATTTTCAGACTTTTTGAAGTATTTTTTGTTTGTTTGAAGGCTAAGAATACATGAATCACCATGGATGTCATATTTACTCTCCAGGGAAACAAAGTTAAATGTTCCCAGATTCTCACATCAAGTTTTAACGCATCAATTAAAAGAACTGAAATTGATGGATGTATTGAATTATTTTTTTTTTATTATCTTTGTTTTTTAATGCATTAAATAAAAGACTGGGTTTTCCAGGTCTTCTCCTCAGACTCCGGTTATTCGGTTCATCGGCATCAAAGTGAGAAAAGAAGCAAAGAGACAGAAAAACAAGTGAAACCTGTCAGCGAGCTGGAAACTCAGGAGAAAATGAATGAAGGCAGAAAAAACTGGAAATGTGAGAGTGACGCGTAAAGTGAGACTGGGTCGGTTTCATTTTCTGCGCAGGATGGAGGGATGGAGAGAGGACAGAGAAGAACCGAACCGAACCGAAAACTTCCAGGTCCTGCTGGCCAGAGACGGAAGTCAAGTCCGCGCATGTTGCAGTGAAGCTGGAGAAGAAGCTGCCGCTTCTGGGAGCTTCCAGCGGCTCTGGAGATGTTTAAATCACGGCTGAAGTTGTGGGTTTCGTGAGAGCAGAAGGAGTTTCTGACCTGGAAGAGCCAGTGGAAGGTCTCTCCGACCAGCGGCCAGCCCATGGAGCCGCGCGGCAGCGGCAGGCTGCTGTCCGGGTCCCGGGTCAGGCTCCAGCGGAGGCTCCACAGCTGCCGGGTCAGAACCAGCAGCAGCAGCGCCGACAGCACCGGGGTGAGCGCGGTGGCCAGGGCCGACAGGACCCCGAACTGGGCCAGGGGGAGCATCTCCTCCGAGCGGGTCCACTTCCCAGCATCCACCTGCGGCAGCGCGGAGAGACGGAGTCCGGCGGCGGCTCGGAGCGGCTTTCTGTCCGCAGTCAGACTGGAGCTGGAGGAAAGCAGAGTCACATCAGCGTGGAGCGAAATTTACTGAGGGAAACATCAAAACGAAAGAAAAAGTTCATTTAAACTGTGGCTGAACTCAAGCTGCACATGTTGCTGGAAGTTTCCCGCTCCTTGGACCTGCTGCAGGTTTCACTGCAGGAAACTTTCTGATCAAAACACCCACCTGTGACGGGCCGACCTCCATCAGGAGCTGTCAGCTATTCCAAACACTTTTACGGGTCTGCCTGCGCCGGCTTGTCCGTGACGCTGCGCGCCTTTATAGGTACAGTTTGGGGGCTCAGCCGCCCCCACCCCCGGGCCCGGGTGGACCGGCCCGGCTTTATGGAGCAGCGCCAATAAATCCGCTTTAAAAGCTGCAACTGCTGCTGGCTCTGAGCCACCTCGGAAAAGCTCCTGTTAAGTCCTAAAGAGTTCTGGCTTGTGTCGGGTTCTGATCCAAAGAGCTTACCTCCAACACGCGTCTGCAGCCTCAGATCCTCCTCAGATCCTCCTCAGATCCTCCTCAGATCCTCCTCAGATCCTCCTCAGGTCCTCCTCAGGTCCTCCTCAGGTCCTCCTCAGATCCTCCTCAGGTCCTCTGGTTCTCCTGCTGCGGCTCCAGCCTGGAGGTTCCTGCAGCCGCGGCTTTATAGGCGCAGCGTCGCGGCGCGGCGCAGCGGTCCACCTTCAGCTGCTGACGTTGCTAGGAATGTTAAACAGGCTGTTCATTCAGAGAGAGAGAGGAAGGAAAACAGGAGCGGATCCGCAGCGTGCGTGTGCGCGTGCGTCAGAGCGAGGCTCAGGTAACCAATCAGCGCAGATCCGCTCTCAGTCCGGCGCAGCGCTGCGGACTGCGCCTTTAACTCCTGCCGCAAAGCGCTGAACCTTAAAATAATTTCATCCTTTCTGAGTGTAAATTCATTTATTTTATAATTTTATAGAATCGAACATTTTAATCCATAAAAATCATCTCGACTCATCTGGACCTTCTTTTATCCAAAGTTCTGTAGAAAACCGGTTTCTACATTAAACTGTCGATCTCCAGATTATGATAAAAATTAAAATAATAATAATGGTAATTATAATAATAATAATTGTCAGTACAGAGGCTCTGATGTTAAGTTCCTCTGCAGTGAAACCAGAACCGCTCCGGTTCCGCCGCTGCTGCTCAGCTCTGACTCTAATAGATTTTTTTAATTGGTTATTAAAATATTTTTACAGTAAATGTGAGACTTCATTCATTCGTTTCCATTTAGTTTAAATGATTAAATCCCGGCATGCAGCGCAACATGAAATAATATACACATTGATTATTATTATTATTACATATGTTTTAGTTTTTCTTATTAAAAATAAGAACAACGCTTTTTTTTTTGCTTGAACTCGGTGATAAACGTGTTAATATGATTTTCCTCTCTCAGCCTGACGGGATGCGGGGGATCCCCGCAACCCGAACCTCTCAGGTTTCACATCAGCTGAACGTCTCTGTGGCGCAAATTCCCCCCGGTTATCTTAATATATGTCATTATTTATTTTAATTATTTGGATGACAAAATGTGTCTTTTTGGACCGGAACTGAAACGGTTTCAGATTTAAAGTTTTCAGTTTGACATAAAGAAAAAACATATTATTACATATTGATTTATTTTATATATTCACATGAGCAACATAATATTTTTTTATTAATGTATAGATTTTTTATCTAGTTTTTAAATAAAACTAAAATGAGCAAAATGTTCGTTTAATTCGTTTGTATTTTATTTAATTAACATGTAATTTTTAAATTGGTTAAATGATCTCTTTATTTATTTATTTTCTATTTTCACCTTTTATTTTTTATTTGTTCATGGGAAACATTTTAGGAATGATCCGTTTTCCTCGTTTTCTCTTCTGTCCTGGAAAATAAATATTCATTTCTTCGAGACTCATTAAAACAAACGCAGAATCATTTCAGTTTAATGACGGTTTTCATTTCCACCACGGATAAAAAACGTGTTGCAGATTGTTTTATCTTTTTACTGGTGATTTTCCCGTCCAAGCATTAAACCTCCAGCCGCTTGGAAATGATTCATAAAATGAAAATAAAACGCGTCGCTTTTATTGCGACGTTTAGAGAAACAAACTTCGTTCCGTTTCTGTATAAAAGTCCCAGTCAGATTTAAAGTGGAGCCTCGGCCTCGTTTTCCCTCCAGTTCATCCATTCATCGCTGCCCCTCCCCCTGCTCTTCCTCCTCCTCCTCCTCTTCCTCAGTGCTCGGCCTTCATCATCATCATCAGCAGCAGCAGGGAGAGTTTTTTTGATGCCATCAGGTGATTCAGACTCTGATGCTGTTCATTGATCGGCTGTTCTGATCAATATCGTCTCATTTCAGAGGGAAAATCACAGAGGAGCCGCTGAACGTCAGCTGGCGTTAGGAATTATAAACGCTTTATTAACCCATCCATCTTTATTTATTATTACATGAATGTTGGACCAGCAGAAGCATCAGGTCCTGGTCCGACTTTCTAAAACACTTCAATGCTTTGAATCCAGAACGCTTCATCGAAAGGCTTGGTTTCCGTTTTCCCAGATGGATTTTCCATCCCAGGGAATCTCATCAACAGATCCAGGTTCTGATCTTCATTCCGATCTTTCCGGAAGGTCAGTCGCTCCACAGAGGTCATCGGTTTTACCTCCGAGGTAAGAAGCAGCTCATTTCTGCGGCTTGTTTCCAGGACCCAGAGCTTCAGATCCATCGTTAGTCTGGTTCCCCAAACCGAAGGGAACGTCAGTGAGACTGACAAACCTCCTGATTCAGTTGGGTTTGTTTATGAACGGAACCAAACCAGAAAGAAAGTTTCTCAAGTCAGATGGAGAAACCAGCTGGTTGCATGATGTCTTCTCCTGAACAAGCACAGGGCGACAGCGGAGAGGAACCGCTGGAAACGAACAGAACAAGATGAGATCTGCCTCTAGCAGGAAGTCAGTCATCCCAACTACTTTCATTTTATTGTTTCTTATGCTTTTTATGAACCTGATAAAAAAAGATGCAGATGTTTGTTCCATCCATCAGGACTGATGGAAACGTCAGAGCTTCGATCTGTGGTCAGCTGGGATCCAAAGGGGATCAACAAGAATAAGAGATCTGCTCTTTGTCCCGTCACGCCGCGCCGCTCCATGGGGGGTTCTGCTCAAACACTTCAGCTAATCCGGGTCCGGAGCTTTTAAAAGCTTATGTAACAGAGACGTCCTTCCTGCGGCGCCTCGGGCGGATCAGAGCTCCGGTTTCAGCCTCCGTCACCATGGAGACGGACTCAAAACCCAAATACATCCCTCCAGATTCCTTCAAAATAAAAGAACAGGCCTGGGTTTGAATCCATCTTGATGTTTTGATCCAACCTGAGCTCAGAGGATCAGATCACCTCTGAAAACTTTCATCAAACTTCTGGGATAAAAACAAAGAAGAAGATCGTCTGCATAGAAGAGGAATTTAATCCACGATGCTGAAGGATAAAAACAACCAGCTGATCATCTCTACAGTCTTTTTAAGTTTAACATTTTTTATATACTTGAGTGATAAAGGAGGGGATATAAGTGGAGGATTACTGAATCAAAGCATTACCCACATAAAATATTCTTTAATTTTTCCAAACATACCAATAAAAATGTAACTTAAAACTTTGGCATAAAACAAATCAGTGAAATCTTTGATTTAAGGCATGAAATGTTTATATGCAGTGATGTTAAATATCTGGATTGTGTGTAAGCGATTCAGCCCAGGTTTGACTAATCTAAGTGTTGATGATGTTGGAAGGAGGGACTTGAGCACGATGCTGTCGTTTTATCATTTGTAGGACATATTGGTATTGAACCCAACCTGATCATGTTTGTTTCTAAAATGGTCAGAAAATCTTTTAAACTGGAGTCTTGAGTTACAGAATGAGCAGGAAGTGTTTGTTGTCCAGTAAATGTTTGCTGGTTGGACTCTGTGGCGGCTCTCGGCTCTGACCTCCATGTCCACCGACGGACAGAAACGGAGTTCCTTTAAAAACTCACCTGCTCAGAGCTGCTTTTGATCAATAATCACTGGAACTTTGAACATATTTGATGCGTATTTGCTTGATGATTCTGATGGTGACATTTGACAAAATGCCATGTTTATTGCTTGTTTCGTTATTGATGACTGTTATGTTTTTATGTTGTAAGGATCTTTTGACTGCCTTGTTGCTGAAATGTGCAATACTTGACTTGTTGAAACGATTGGATCTGGTTTTAACCAATCGCTAACGTTTGGTTGTGACGTCTGTAATGTACCGTTCTACCACGAAGGAAGCTACAATATGAACAACAACCCTGTGGGGGCCAAGAAATAAAATGTCTGAAACGACCAACACAGACTGAACGCCTTCCTTCACTTCCTCCACTGCCGTTGATAAACTACGGACAGACTGCGATTCCAGAGCAACAGTTTCTCAACTCCTCCTTCTGTTCGCTCATTCGGTCGGTTGAAATTCAACCAGAGAAATTGCGCTCAATGGAAGAAATCCCAGATGGAGAGCTGGAGGAGATGAGAAGTGAGCAGGATTGTGTAGGAAGGCGAGGCTGTGAAATGTTTTATGACATGCAGCTAAATCAGCGACTCTTTCACAACAGAGCAAAGAAAAATCTGATGAAACCTGAGGATGATGAATAAAAGCTGGAGGCTCGTTTAGACGTTCCTCTGGCTGGAAATGGGCGGGGCCTCACAGAGGGTCCATGTGGAGATGCGTGTGTTCTGGTTGAGGCGTGTTATTAATATGAGGAGCGACGCAGACAGAGAATGCGGCAGCGCAGACAGATGGAGGCGTGCAGCAGCACGCCGAGGAATCCTGCAGCTACCAACCGATTTCCATCACATGCTAAAAGAAACATCTGAGACAAAACCCACAGAACCAAACCAGGTCCACCTCGCACTGATGAAACACACGCTTCAGGTGTGTGAGAGCGGCGGCCATCTTATCAGGCTGCAGATCAGCTGCCGAAGTGTGTGTTGGTGTGTGTGTTTGCAGAGTAGAAAGTGCTGTAATGTAAACACAGGATGAGCTGCTGTCAGCCTGAGGCGGCGCTGTTCTGACAGTCTGAAGGCCTCGCTTTGATCTGCGTCTGCGAGGACATGCAGGAACAAACCGGAGTGTGTGCTGATCTCAGGTGAGTGTGTGTTGGTGTGTGTGTGTGTGTTAGGCTGCCGTACGGTGAATTTGTGTAATTAGACAAAGTGAATTCCTCTCGGGGTCAGAGCTGTGTCCTCGGGTTTGATGCCAACAGAGTCTGACAGCTGCTGCACTGCTGCAGCTTCACCTCATGCTACCTGACACACACACACCCCCACACACACACACCTTTCTACACTTGTTCTGAAGATTTTCTTTGGACGTTGTCTCCTTCCAGTCGTTCAGCTCTGAATGCTTCCAGCATTAATTGACGCCTTGAACCGAAACGATGAACTCGTCGTCATGGTGACAGACTGAGCGTCTGCTCTGAACAGCAGAAAGTTCTCCTGGCTCAGTGCCTCTGTGTTAACCTTTGACCCTAATGGATGGAATGACTGACAGAGTTGATGAGACGACCATCAGCTGTAGGTTCAGTTGATTCTCTTCTCGGTGGATTTGTGTTTTTCCAGGTTGAGGCATCATAAAGTTGCTGCTGCCATTAGCTTCATGTTAGCTCTTCATTCTCTCTCCCATAGAAAGTACTCCTGGCTCTTCTGTTTAGTGTTTTCTAAATACCTCACGTTCGCGCCGACTGAACCTTCACCGGCTGCCGTCTGTCAGCAGAACCTTCACTAGAGACGTTTCCTTTTGGACTTCCTGTTGCCAGCCAGGAGCGCGGCCGTCTCTGCGCAGCGGATATTTCACACCTTCCTTCCTGGAAACCGACACGGCAACAAGCAGCAGGAGGGAGCAGAGGGAAAGTTTTCAGCCCGTCGCTGGAGGCGAAGGAAGACGAATGAGGGACGGAGTGACAGGCGAAAACCAGGTGGAGACGCAAAACATTAGATTTTATTCATAATAATGATACATTTTATTTATAGGTGCCTTTCTTGGCATTCAAGGTCAGACATGATAAAAGTTACACCATAACTCTGAACAAACACAAAGTCCTACCTGGAGTCTGTGTCTCTGCTGAGAATATCAGATCACTTGAAGATAAAACAAACAAGAAACTTTTCAGCAAGAAATAGTAGCTTAAGTCAATAAATCCTTAATACTGATGAAAAATGACCAGTTGAACTGTCAGATTATTTCACTCATAAGACAGTTTTCCTGTAAATGAAACAATCTTGGAACTTTTTCATCAATATTAAGGAATTATTGACTTAAAATAAGCTGCCATTTCTTACTGAAAAGTTACTTCTAATTTAGTTTTGTCTTTTTTAAGTGAACTAAAATATTTGCACTAGAAAATAGACTAACAATGTAAAAATGGTTGTTTTATATTTAAGCTCCACAGATTCTGTAAAGTTGTGTTTCCTGAAGTTCTTCTAAATTTGATCATTTTGTCTAAATATTTATTTCTGTCAGCAGATGAATTTCCCTTTAGGTTCTGGTAAATCCAAGTAAATTTATTTTTCTTGGTTCTAATGACTGAACAGCCGGTCTGCCTCTGATCCGGCCCGGTTGGACCCGTCTCTCCTCCTGTCCTCGTCTCTTTGATTCGTTCCTCCTTTCTCCTTGTCAGCAGCAGCCGACCTCTGGGGATTTTTGTCAGATCTGTCGTCGGCGTCTGACTCCGTTATCTCACGGAGGGGAGGATCGGGTTCTTCTGGGTTCTTCTGGGTTCTTCTGGGTTCTAATGAGACTGAAAACATTCTGGTTTATTCTGACAGTGTAGCAGTGCTTTTTTCATCCTTTTTCTGTATATTCTGCTAATATTTCTTATCCTAAAGCTGTGAATATTGGAAATGGTTTATTGGTAATGAGCCTGTAACAGTAGGCATGTAAGGTTCAGCCTACACCACTCTGATTTCTACAACACTCATCAGTTGTTTTTGCTTGACTTTGCATTGAATTTATGTTATTTTCAGTTGGAATGTTAATCAACTAACAACTATTATTATTATGAATGTGTCTGAGTGTTTAGATCAAATAAAATAACAAGAATTTAACACAAATAAATTACAGAATTAGATAATGATGTGAAACTCAAAACTTTCCTCTGATAAATTTAGTGAGTCTGTGGAAGTGAGGTCGTGTGTTTGGAGTTTTTTCCTGCCTTCGGTTTTGACTTTCACAGCCATTATTCTGCAGAAAGGAAACCTGTTGTTTTTCCAAAATGTCTTCAAAACGTGAAGATGGTCATGCTTTGCTTTTTCTGTGTGACGCCAGAGAACGACGTGGAGACAAAACGAGTTTCAGGTTTTAGTTCCCAGGATTTTTGGCCTAATTGAAACTGGAAGGAGGCTCTTCCACACCTGGACTTCATGTCCGTCTGAACTGAAACAAACTCGGCATTCTGACTGGTGGCAGAACTTCTAGTGAAGTCCAACATGTATCTTCATGCAACGCCGAGAATAATCCTGCAGTTTACTCTATCAAGAGTTGCACTGAAGGTAATGCGGGCCTGAGTCACTCTGCCGACGCAGATCTGCCAAATAATGTCACAAAACATCCGGATCAGGTGGAAAAAAGAGGCTGGAGAGAAATGAGAGAGAAAACGTTCCAGCTGGTGTTTCAGACCCAACAAGAGGCTGAGTGACGCTAGTTAGCTAAAGCTAACAAGAGGCTGAGTGAAGCTAGTTAGCTAAAGCTAACAAGAGGCTGAGTGAAGCTAGTTAGCTAAAGCTAATAAGAGGCTTAGTGACGCTAATGCTAACATGAGGCTGAGTGACGCTAATGCTAACATGAGGCTTAGTGACGCTGGTTAGCTAAAGCTTTGCTCAGTGAAAACAGCATTTTAAAAAGAAAAGGTTTCTCGATGAAGGATTTTGGCACCAGGATAAAGTGGATTTTTTACTACTGGCGAAAACCACAAAGAAGACGACAGGAAGTAGTTGGAGGATGATGGTGCAGCTCGTTACTTAATGACTCATCAGGTGAACAAATTTATTTTCATGTGATTTTAGTTGGGTTTCCTTTTTAAACCGGCAAAACGTCACTATATTATGACGTTTCGTAGCATAATCAAATAACTATGTTGTTATAAAAATGCTCTATATATCTAATATGACTTAACAGAAATAGAAACAGAAATTGGGCCTCTGTTTGTAAAACCTCCTGCTCTTTCTAAAACTCCGTCTTAAGGAAGTCATCACAACATGGCTCCTCTGTTAACCCTTTAACATCAGAAGAAGCTCAGCAGTTCCACCAGCTGTTTGCTAATTGCTACTGGCTAGTCTGAAGGAGCTGAGTGGGGAGGGCTGCTCTGTCAGGTGGATACTTGGAAACTGCTCAGAGGAGGAGCTGCGCCTTGGAGGCAGAGCTAGGTCCACCCAGTCCTTTAATCTGCCATGGAGCTTAAAGTACTTCCCAAATATGCATGAAAGAATCAAAGCAACACAAACACTGTTTGTTTTTGATGATGGAATAAAATTAGAATATGATGTAAACCTTAGAAAAATCCATTTCACATGATACTGCCCCATTAATAGAAACACTGATTGTGAAATAGATTGTTTTTGACATTAGCAGGACATTGATGCAGTTTGTGATGGAATCGCAGCGACAGAGATCTGTGTGGGTGTGAAGGCTGGCGGAGGGGAGGTAAGGCGAGGCGTTCTGGGTTTGACCCCCAGGGCTTCACCGGGGGGTGAGGGGCAACTCCAAGACTACCGGTGGTCCACTTCCTTATCTTTCAGGCAGAGCGCCCCGCCGAGCCGGCAGGACGGGGTATCGGGTTCGGGCCGAGGCGAGGGGGTCGCGACCCCGGCTGGGACAAGCGCTACTGTTCTGCTCCGCTCAAGCCTTCAAAAGAGAAGCCTGTTCTCTGGGAGGCAGCTGGTCCGACGCTGCACTCACACCAACCGGGTCAGAACCAGAACAACCTAAGAAGTCCTTGGTAGTCCAATAACCATAAACTCTGCAGGTCAGATGTGTGACAGAACCACTTCCTGTGCGGTTTGTCCTCTTTGTCTTCCTTTGTGACGACGTCCAGCCGCCACCAAGCGCCGGCGGTGTCACCAGAACCCAGCTGTGGCCCGAGGGCTGACATACCTGGCAGAGGGAAATGACCGCTCTATTACCTGAGAGCGCGTCTTTGTTCGCTCTGATGACGGACTCAACAAAGGAGGGAGGAAGTGTCTTTTATGTGAGGGAAGAGTCCGTCCAGCCCTGCAGTCAGACCACCTGTCCCGGTGGTCCAGGAGCGTCCTCAGGCTACGGCGGTTCTGATCGGCCGGAGGTTAGGAGCCGAGGTGACGTCTTAACTCAACCGCAGGGTGAGAGTTTGCCTCTGCAGTCGGGTTTGAGTGGGAACGCCGTGGCAGCCTGCTGCCTCATGGAGACCAAAGCAGCAAAGGTACCGACCCAAAGAGGCCAAAGCTACAGGACGAGTAGATTTCACCAATAAACCCAAGACACTTTAGGATTAATCTCAGAAATTTTCCAGAAAAAAAACAATTGACTTTTCATGTTTAAAAGTTCTCAAATTTAAAAATTTTCAACTGAGCGCAAAAGCATATCGTTTCTTTGTTTGATGAACCGTTTCTGATTTCATTTGTTGATGTTTTGGGTCGTTTTGTTGCACAAAGACAAACCAGTTGTATAAAAAAAGTTTTGTATTCCTGACAGAATCCCCTGGATTTCAGTTTAAACTGTTTCTGGAAGACAAACACAGTGAGAATGAAGACATGAGAGAAACAACTCAGGATGTAAGTTTGTGTAGAAAGTGTTGCTTCTATCAGAACACGAACAGAACCGCAGCGTTAGCGTCTGTCGGCGAGTTTTCCATTGTGTCTGCTGAATCCCCCCGTTTCCTCCTCTGCTGCTCAGATGATCTCACTGTAAATAACTCGGCTTGTTGGACCTTGAAGGGTTTAATGAAGTGAGCAGCTCTGCAGTGGGTCCTCCTCTCTCCTCCCTCATCCATTCATCCATTCATCCATTCATCATGTGCAGGAGGAAACCAGCTGAGAGTCGTCCACCCCCAGCCAACATCACACACTCTGCCTCCATCCAGACCAAACTGCAGCTCAGAATAAACAATAATCTGGTCTAAATATCGATAAACTGAAAATATTGCAGTTAATTTTAGGGCTGCAACTAAAGATTGTTTCAGTAACTGGTTATAAAAAGCAGCGGATAAAAAAAAACTCACATTTTGCAGACTTTTTATGTAACTAATAACAAAATACATTAAAAATGCAAATAAATAAAAATAAAAATAAAAAAAACATTTTATTGCCTAAAAGTCAATATCAGCATTTCTTTAGTGAACACAAAATATTAAAACATTAATTTTATTTTTATTTTTTATTCAAGTTTGTCAAAAAGACAAGCTGGTAATATCTGTGAATCTTTCAAGCCACTTAAATAAAGACGTTTTCTCTAATCCATCCATCCATTCGTCCGTCCGTCCATCCATCCATCCAGTTTGTAGATTTTGCAGGTTCAGGCTTTAGCTAATAAGATTCCTTTTCTCCAGTTTGATTTGCCGTCGTCATAATGAATCATCACTTTTTACATCCTCCTCCTCCTGCAGGAATGAGCCATGATAAAGTAACAGAAGACAGATTTGATTTATTGCAAGACATTTTTTCTCTGTTACAATAATCAGCCAGTGGAACTAATGCTTTTTAAATCAATATTAAAGATTATTTAACTTAAAACAAGCTCCTACATCTTGGTTATAAGTTACTTGTAAGTCAGCTTTGCTTTATTTCAAGAGTAATAAAATATTTACACTAAAAACTAAAATACTTGGTAAGATTTTGTGTTTTTACAGTGCAGCTTCACCAACCAGCAGGTCGAATGAAAGCCACCAAGTTTCAGCCTCTGAACTGAAGCTGTGATTATGGTCTGGTGCAGAAACACCTCGAAGAACATCTCTGCTCAGCCAGCTTCACCGTTACCTGCTGCCCCTGACACACACACGCACACACACACACGTTTGCATGGCTATCTTTGTGAGGACTTTCCATTGATTTCCATTCATTTCTACAGCCTAACCCTTATCCTAACCCTAACCAAAACTAAATTCACACCTTAGACCTAAATCTGGTTCCTGTCCCAAAAACAGTGTTTCCCCTTGTGGGGACCGAAGCCTGGTCGAAGCCATGGGTCCCCACAACGTAGTATGTGTCAGGAAACTGGTCCCCGCTTGTGTTACAAACAAACACGTACACACACACAAACACACTCACCTTTGGCTGAGCCCCTGCAGGCGGTCCAACACCTCTGCAGTCGTCGATGCGTCATCCTGCATACCTGCAGCGTGCTTTTGCAGAAACGTCATCCTGCAGGCAGGAATCGCAATCCAATGATTCATGGTTTTTTCCTCTATTCACATTTTTCATGAGGTATAAATCAGTTTATAGATTCGCCTCTATAGTTAAAAGGAACTGAAACATTTTTTGGATCCATTTACTTAAAATAATGCTGGGAAAATTTTTACACAAGGAAGATTTTTGTAATTTCCACTTGAAAAAGTTTGCGTCAATTTTATTCAGTAGAAAGATTTGATTTTAACAAACAGGTCAGTTTCACTTCCACATTTGCACAAAATGTTTTGCCAATAAATTTTACTTCCGCCTCATTAACCCAGTGGGCCGAGAGAAGCGTCTTCGTTATTTATTGATGCTGTTAGCAGATGTTGTCTGTGTGCCAGATTTACGGCCAGAAACACGCGAATACAAAAGTTCCAGCTGGTGACATAAAATGCAGGTAATTGAATTAAAATGTTTATCGAGTTAAAATTAAAATCCTCGTTCTAAAAAAAGTAACAAATATTTTCCTAAATAATCCAAATTCTAGGTGTTTGATACAAACCAACAGGATCAGCTGATGGGCCAGAACCCGACAGATCGATAACAGAGAAGCCATTAAATGCTGCAGAGCATGAATCCTGCTTTCTGACCGTTACTCCTCCAGCAGAGGAGATTTAATCCCCAAACAGCCTCCATGCGGAGCCGCGTGATGCGTTATCAATACATTAACTGGATAGTTGGATTAACTGTATGAGGCGGTGTCAGCTGGGACCGACACAAACCGATGAGCTGCAGGGAAACGGCGAGGACAAAGAGAGGAGAGACGGCCTGCTGGGTGAGGGAGGGTCGGCGTCTCTGTGAAAGGAGGAAGTTTGGCCAGCAGAACAAAACCGATTTAATGAGAAAGGAAGAGCCTGAAAGACTCCTGATGTACTGGAGAAGCTGAGAGGTCCAGATATCTGGTGGGTCATCCATCATCATCCTCATCACAACGCCAGAGCAGAAACACATCAGTAACAACCTCAGAGCGGAGAGTCCACCTTCAGTCCTCAAGTTTTCAGATTCAAGAAACTTTAATCAAATGAATCAATCATTCATTCACTGGGTCACCAAGTTCTGCTGAGTGATAACGAGTCATTCATGGAGGACTCTGGTGAGAAAAGCAACAACCTGGGAAAGGTCATAAGGTCATCTTTAACTACCTGAAGTCCATCATTCTGCACAGAGGAAACATTTCAACTGACGCTGATATTCCAGCAGATTGAATCCAACGTCAGAGCATGAAGCTCAGAGAAACGACCAGAAATAGATCCATATCAGGCCTCAGGTGGCAGGTTAAAGGTTAAAGGTCATTTGTTTATTTAAAGATCCTGAGATCCACATTAACTTTATTTTAGGAATCCTTTATAAACATTTTTAAAAAGACATGAAGACATTTCTTAAGACACAAAGTTAAATTAAACACAAAATTCAAATCAACTGCTTTTTCAACAAACCTTTTCAACCATGTCAGAATTTAAAATATACCGAAAGATGAGAACAGCAATGATAAGGTCATGACAGGAAAGTTAGAAGAAAGTAAACCAGCACGGCTGTTTGAAAGGGTTGAAGGAGAAAGTCTTTTCTCTATTAAACCTTCAGATGTGACATGTTGCTCACACAAAGTCCGACCAACACATAATGCTGTCACCATAAGAAATTAAACATTTAATCCCCTGATAACTTAAAATGAGCTCAATAATTTATATTCTGATTATATTATTTGAAGGGTAACAGAGACATTATAATCATTTTAATTATGGTTTTGGTTGAAAGTGATTTTTATTTCCGTTTTATTTATTGCTTTTGTTTTTTGTGTTTTATTTTGCATATTTAAAATGTGTTGCAGTTGGAGTTGGGTGATCTGATGAAAATCTAGTCATGATATTTGTTTGCTGCATGATACACAATATATACAAATACCCCAACGTCATTTTAAACAACATGGCATGTAAAATAGCACTGGTGTACACATGGAAAAATCAGAATAAATTTAAATATTTTATTTTATCCATTAGTTGCACACAAATGTTTTTCACTAATGAAATTACTACCACTGTTTTTATCTGTGATTAACAAGCAGCAAAAAAAATCACCAAGTTAGAATCCACGAGGAAACATAAACCAGCTGAAGCTAAAAAGGTTTTCTTTAGTGTTTTCATCATAAAAATTCTAGAATCAAAAAACTCTGACGAGTCCAGATTACAAAAAGAAAAGTTTAAATCGTGACTGTAAAATCAACAGACCCAAACCATTCTCAGAAAAAAGATGGCCTAATCAAAGTCCTGATAGAACTGCAGTGGTGGGAATGAGCAGAAACTTTAACAAACTGAAGAAACGTTGGAAAGAAGACCAGAACTCTTCTGAGAGACGGGGTGTACTTACTTATCAGCCCTTATTACTTATCAGCTCTGTGTTTACGGGAAACGTCTCGGCCTGAAGACGCAGTCGGACCCGGTTTAATGGAGGTAACCGGTGCAGAACAGCAGCTTCATAATGGAGTCCCTCTGGGGCTCCTGTAGCTGGGCTGGAACAGCTCCGGGACCAGAAGGTGTCGGGATAAAAGCCTCCATTACGGTCCGCTGTTCTGGAGTGGCGGTGGCTCCGCCTTGCCTCGGGCTCGGCTCTAACGCGATTACGAGGCGGCTTGATGAATCGTCTGTCAGAGGAAGTTAAAAGGCGCATTAGATGTTGGGACTCTCAGACACTTAATCTGATTAGGACCAACGGGTCTGTGTGGCAGAACGCGGCAGGAAACGGGCCAAAGATCGACACTTTCAGGTCCAAACTTTATTTGGCGAAAACAAAGGAGAGAAACATCTGAAGGATCCAGACAAAGAAAGCAGCAGATCGTCGGTTCAGGTCTCCAGACAACAACACCGCTGATCTGCTTTTTCTGTTTGTTCACAGCCTCATGTGGGCTCTGCTGTCAGAGGAGACAAAGGTCAGAGGTCAAACCAGAAAGAAAACTCCTCCTGACCTCCTGCTCAAAAGATTCTGCTGCCGTCGGATGAAACTTGTGTCTTCCTTCCACAGCGATCAGCATCAGGAGTCCAGGTCTTAGTCCATCCCTCCCACCAGAATCCAACCGGTGAGCCTGGTTTAACCACTCTGACCGGCGAGGTCGTCATCAGATCACCGATGGCTCCTGGAGTCGACCTTTAGGTTTAGGTCCATCCACACCAACATTAGTCATTAGATAATCTGAATAAGATTGCTCCATAACTGAGGAACCGAAACCAAGCAAAGGTTCTCTGGAGAATTAGGGGAAGATCTGCTTAAGGGATCAGATGATTCTTCACCTCAACAATCATTATTGGAGTCTAGATCGATTTATTCTTCATCTAAGAACTATTCAATGCATGTTCACAATTTCCATCTCCAGAAAAGTAGCTTCCTATTGCAGAGTTACTGCATAGACTACGTGTTAAAGCTGCAGCAAGTTATTTAACCTCAACTGATGCAACAAACAGCTGAATGATGAGATTATTCCTTCAATGGATCGTTTCTTCGCCGATGACATAGTGATATTCCAAGATGACAACGCTAGGATTCATTGGACTCAGATTGTGAAAGACTGTGTCAGGAGACCACAAAGTCTGGACCTGAACCCCATGGAAAACCTTTGGGGTTCTGGAGACTTTGCTCAGTGGTCGGACACATAATCAAAAAAATCTTATCAAACCAATGCCAGAGTAAATGTTTGCCATGATGGGGGTTGAAGGTGTTCCAGGAAAATGTTAGAGTGATATCTTTTTCTTTTGGTGGCAACTTTCTTTTTGGCCAGGCAGCATGTAGCTGCTTTCTTGCCTGAGAAAGCAGGCTACAAATCTGTCTGTCCGTAGCCAAAGACAGACAGTTGGTTGGATCTTTGAAACTTCCTGTAAAAGCCATTAAAGGGATAAATCCTCGAACCAGACTCAGAGTTTGATCTGGTGTCTTTATAGATACCTAAAACACCAAAGATGAAGCACCAAAAACAGAAACTGGCTGGTTCCCAGAGAGGAAACCTGCACCAGTGCTGCTTCAGCCTGAGATCTTCCTGGGGAGGTCGGCGGTTCTGATGGGGTCATGGACCTCACTCAACAGACACCAAAGCAGGTCAGCGCTCGGTTCAGGTGAGAGGAAGAAAAACAAGCAGCGCTGCAGTTTGTGCAGCGTTGTCGCAGCGGCTCTGCTGACACATGCGGCCTCTGAAAGGCCCAAAGATGCTCTGGAGGGGTCAACAGCGCGCTGCCTCAATGCATTCCTTCCTTCCCCCTGAGCTTCTGTCTTTCTCTCATTTCTTTTCTTCTGCTGCAGCGGGGTGAGGAGGGCGCTGCTGGAGCTTGAGAAAATAAAAACTTCTCAAAGACGGAGAGAGAGGAGGGAGGCCACAAGGTAAAATGTTTCACCGTGGGCTGACCTGTCACTCAGCGTGATTAATGGGCCGCTCGGGGAGAACCGGCGCGTTCCGAATGAGAAATATGACTTCTAGCTGCTAATTTGATTAGCATCGAGCCGCTACTGAGACGTTCTCTTCTGCAGCCACATTCATTTAAAGCTGAGAAAGTTTGAATCAGAAGGAAGCTTCGGTCTGAGTTTTGATTGACATCCCATCAGCGCCAAAAGGTCCAGACAGGAGCGGAGGGGAGCGGGTCCCCCACGGCCGGCCCTTCAACACCAGCTGGGTTCCTGCACCTGTCAATCACTGGGACAATGCCCAGCAGGGGGCCGGTCCACCAAGCCTCGCTCCGCAACACCGCAGCCTGACAAAGCATCACTTCCTGCCGTATTAAACCACAAGTTTCATGTGAAAGCTTGTCCAGCTGGCTGAACAAATGCTGCAGGAGAACCTACAACCACCAGGGGGCACTGGAGAGAGACTATTAATCAGAAACATCCTGCAAATTCATTTGGTCTCAGTTTGAAAGCAAAACTCTGAAAAACAAGGAATTCAGGAGAAACATCTGATTACAAACTCACTTCACAAATTAATGTGACACTCTTAGTTAAACTCTTAGTTCATCCCTAGCAGACCTGTTTAGTTCACTTTAGTCAAGCTCCAGTCCATTTGCCAACAAAGTTCAGTTTGTTTGGGGAGGTGTGAATAAGTAATTGACCAAAAAAACAAACTCTGGTTCACTAGCAAACCTCAGTCTGGGTTTGGTTGAAGTGAACTCTGGTGCTGTTTGAATGACCATGTGAACACCAAGCAGACCGGAGACCACTCCAAAAGCAGGAAATGGACTACAGTGCAAGGCATTCTGGGTAAATACAACAAAAACAAACGTGTGAGTCTAGCACTAGCATGACAAATGACTCGTGATTTTTAGCCAAAGAGAAATCCCCCAACCACTAAAATCTGACGCCTCCATTTTGTTTCCATTTGGTGAAGCAAGTTGTGCTCAGAGTCTTCAGAGGCTTTGGTGTCGTTTCCTTCAGTGGTTCTTTGTGCAGCGCCCCCACAGGCCAGGAGGGGAACAGGTTGCTTCAAGGGTTTGGTTGATTTGACTCAGAGCAGAGAAAGAGAACCACAGCAGCTGGAAATGGAGCAGATGATGCAACGTTGATCCCAATTTGAACCAAATCTACCAGACCATTAAGTGGGGAAAAACCCCAAGTTTAGGATCCTGGAAACGAGACAGAATCTGATAGCAAAGACGCACATTTAATGACACAAACAGGCAAGGAACCAATCTGGACAGAATCTGCTTAATAAATAAACAAAACTGAGAGTTTTGTTCCTCTGGTAAGGCACAGGCCCACCAGTGGACAGGAGCATTCACTATATCGGAACTGATTTGGTAAATGTCCATCTCCTCTTTAGCACATTAACTCTTTCTGAAAAGCCAAACTGAGGAAGTAATTTTAAATTTTGCCGTTTCTCTCAACCTTTTCTGATGCAATACTTCAAAAAACCCATTGATGGAACATGGTTGCTACCTGTGGCGAGCGCCAACCTTTAGAGACACCAGAAATTCTGGTTTCAATGTAGTTTATCAGGATTTTATGTGACAGACAGAATCCAGGAGGATCCTGTGTGACCTCTTGTGAAACGGCTAAGAGCCATTCATCATCCCCCTTCATATTCTGACACAAATACGTTGAAGGTCCCATTTTTCTCACAATAGAGTCTGGAGGAATCTCCACCCACAGACGGTGAAACAGACATAAACATGTTTTTAAGGAGCACTCCTTTCGAGACGACAACATCAGATTTAATTCAGCAGCAAATTAGAGGTAAAATTCAGAACAAAGGTGACAACATGTCTTTCTTTTCTCTCTGCAGCGGTTTGACCCGACTGGAGGATCTGCACTGACACCGTGAAGAGAAAAGTGATTAAAGCGTGAATGTAACTGATCAAAGCTTCCCAGAAATAACAAGAAAATGAGTCTTGCACATAAAAGCAGGAGGAGAGGCATCAGCAGAGGTAACCTGCAGACATGCTGGAATAAAGAGGCAGACCCACGCCTGACTACGCTCCACTGCTGCGCAACACAAACACAAACTCAGCCGCTCTCCTGAAAGACACGAACAAGTGGGGCGGCGACGCCTTGCACGCCTGGCTGCGGCAGCGGCTCAACGCGGCGAACGCCCACAGAGGAGCGCACCTTTGAAGCGCCCAGACGAGGTGAGCCGGGGATCACGGAGAACCATGCAGCTTTGGAAGCCAAACTCACTCAGGACAAGTGGTGATTAGCAGCGTTTGTGTCGCCAGGCTCCACCCAGCCGTCTCCATGGAGATTTGTGTCCACAAGTCGAGGTATGCGTGACTTTTCGGGTGTTTGTGGAGCCTGGAAGGTTTGAGGTGATGTTTGTCCATTCCCCGGTAGAGGTAAAGGTTTTTTTTTTTTGCTCTGCTGGAAGCGGATCTGAGCGCTGAACCGTGGAGCAGCAGAGTAATTGTCTCTTTCCTCCGTAACAGGATTAGGAACTCAGCGGTGTGGCGGGTTCAGGCCTCCAGTCAGCCGTGCTGCTGGACGCCGCTGGGGCCTGCCAGCCGGTTAACCGGTCAGCCAGGGTCAGCCGGGGTCAGCGGCTCCTGCTGCTCAGCTTCTAGACCTGGAGGGTCCAGGAAGGAGAGAACCTGGAAAACAAACACAACATCCACAGGCAGAATCAAGGAGAGCAAAATTACTCAAAAACTCAGAGTTTGGTTCCATCGTCCAACTGGAGCCTTTCAACCACCCAGCTGCTGATTTAAGGTGGAGGACGTCTGCACCAGTTCTTATCTAAAGCCTCACCTTCACTCAACCAAACAAAACTAACTCTGCCATGAACAGTTTACACATCAGAATGATTCTACAAGCCAACTAACGCCTTCACCTCACAGAGTTTGAAGGCGTTAGTTAACCCTAACCCTCAACCATCTAGGAGACATTTAAGTTATGACCACGACTTTAAGGCATTCATTTCAGGTAATTAATTATGCATTAAACTATTTAACACAACTAAACACTTTTACTTACATACAAAAGTTCCAACCGGAACCTTTGTATTCATGTATTTCTGGTACACCAGTAATTCAGACGCACAACCAACATCCGCTAACAACAGTGATGGAGATCCAAGACGCTTCTGTTGGGTTTTACCAAACATTTCAGCATAAACCCAAAACCAACAGCCAACAGTTAAATTCATTAATTTAGCTTCACTGAGTTTTGCCAGCCATTAATTCAAGAGGAATCAGAAGAATGATAATTTCCAGACACTCAATAAACAAAACTTTTCACCGTCTTCTTTAGATTTATAACATTTTAACATTTCCACAAGAATCTACTCCAAAACAGACCAGTTTAAAGCACCGTGCTTTAAACTGGTCCACAGGTTTCAGAGGAGAGGCGGAACCGTCATCCACAGGTTTCAGTTACACAAACCTAATTATCCAGTTTGGGGTTAATCCTGCAGACGTGTAAACACTCTCGCTAATCTAATCTGCTTCAGCTTAATGAGACTTCAGTCCAGAATGTAAATGTCTTCTGAGCTGCTTCTGTAAACCGTTCGGACTGGAGCGGGGGAGCCGCGTTTTAATGCTTACAGCTTTTTTATTTTCTCATTTGCATCAGGATTAGATGTGTGTGTTATCTGTGTGTGTTTGTTATCAGTGGCAGAGCCGTTAGTGAGCTGACAGCAGTAATGGAGGCCTGCTGTCCCAACTGGGCTGCAGAAAAAAAATCAACTGGTTGAGGTTAACCCTGTGGTGAAGCAGAACCACACCGACTGGACCCGTGTAGACGGATCGGTTCCTCAGAGGTTCTCCAGAAGAACAGAAAGAACCAGGAGAATAACCCAAATACTGAGCTATGAAAAGACATACAGAGCTGAAACTTTAAAGGATTTTATGTGAAAAATTTGATGTGATAAACCAAATTAAAGTCGTGCATATTGGTGCAATGGAAGTAACTTAGCCGCTAAATGACCAAATAAATAGAAAACAAAAATATTTATAGTTTTTAATCCATTATTCAACCATCAGATTGGAGCAAAATGTTGCTCTCCATTAAGCTGTCCAGAGTTTCTTTAGAAATGTCGACAGTGGACGCTGACATTAGCATTAGCTGCTACATGTTTAGCATTCAGATGCTACTTTAGGCTTGAACAGTTTCACTGATAGGCTAACTGCTTTTAGCACAACTTGAACACAAGAGTCAGCGTCCAATCAGGTTGTTTTTTAAAGCAGAACTCATCCCTCAGTGGGCCGACAGACGCAGCTTCGTCGTCCATCGCTGTTGTTAGCGGATGTTGGTGGAGCATCAGATTTACAGATGTACCAGAAACACATGAATACAAAGGTTCCACTCTGAACTTTTTGTATGTAAAAAATCTGGCATTAATTGCATGAAACATTTTAACACCTTATGTCGTTGTGTTGCTGAGGAAAATGTTTGTCTGAAAGGTTTGGCGTGTGTTTGTGTCCACTCTGTTAGAGGGTCATGATGCTGCCACTTCCACACATGGCAGGTTTCATTCAGAAGAACGCTGAAGAGAAACAGATCAACCTCACAGCTCACTTCCTGCTGTCATCAGGTAAATATCAATCCTCTGGCTTTTCCTGGAAACTTCTGATTACATGTGGTCTGTCTGGAACCAGAACCTGGGATCAGAACCGTCACATGGCCCATCAGGAGGCCTGCAGGATCTCTGGAGTCATGAGAAATCTGCTTCCACTTCCACACATGGATCCAAACAGCGCGGCTCCATCAGGTTGGAGCTGATCTGAAGGATTTCCTCGTCACGGCTGAAGAATGTGAGCGATCTCTGCGCTGCGGTTGAAACAAACGCTGCAGATCTGTTACTACCTGCTAGCAGCTGCAGACGAATAACTTGTCCTGTTTTGTAAACAGAAATGTTTCTGAATGTCAAACATGAACCACAAACATGAGCTCAGGCAATCTTTCAGTTGCCTTAAACTCAAACAAACACACAGATACACGTCTGTGTCTCTTCATGCCGTTTCAACGTAGAGATTTTATCTAAGTTTTGCAAACTTTGTAAATTATTCCCTCCCTTTGTGTTAGAGCTTATTGAGCAAGGATTCAATTCTGACACATAAACATCAGGGGCGTTTTAAGATTCATCCATGGATCAGGATGGAGCAGAAACCGTCCCAGTCTGACCAGTTCTGTGGCCCGTTATGCTGGTTCTGTGCTGGTTCTGCTCGTCTGTCATTTTATCATTTTCCTTCCATTTTTATTGAAAAAATGGTGAAAACGATACATTCATGATTCGTCCCAGCAGATCTTTCTGTTTCTTGAATGTTTCTGATCTTTAAGCAAATCTTCATATCATACAAAGTTAAACCTGAATAAATAAAAAGCATCTTTTAAATGGCAATGCTCTTAATTACTGGGCAAAAGTAACATCTGAATGGATAAAAAAAGCTTTCTAAGAGTGGCCTAGTCAAAGTCTGTACATAAATCCAGTTAAGGTGATGTGGCATGACTGTTGTTGATGAAAACCTCTGAATAGGAAGTGACTCCTGATGGCAATTCCTCTGTTGTTCTACTGGTTTCACTGGTGATTTATTTAGTTTTTCATTTTTCATCCATCACATCTCAAACATCCGTCACCAAACTTCTGCTTGTTGCTCTTCGTCTGCTCACCTGTACAGGTAGACGGTCATATAGAGCAGAGAGGTTTTAACGGTCCTGCTGAAACGTCGGAGCTGAACTAACAGGTTTGGTTCTGTGAGGTCGTGACCTCGCCACCCCGCCGCTCCCGTTTTTACCGGAGAGCTCCGTCTGTCTTCACAGAGGAAAGTCGTGCTGGAATGATCCTGTAGTGATATTTATATTTTTGCAGGCCCGAGCCGTGTCCCTCCCTCGGCGCTGCTCGCAGCCTGTCTGTGTTGGTTTTGGACGTTTCTGAGCCACAGAAATCTGAAAAGCTTTTATCACTGTCAAAACAGACACCTACACCTGGGATTGTTTCCTAATGAGCCTCAGTTACAGCTTGTTGCTGCCGCGCCCTGCAGAGCCATGTGGCTCTGCTTCAGCTCCACCAGCGTTCCCAGTTTCACACCAGCTGTGGTGGACCGAGTTTACTGGACGGGATCACGTCACATAGTGGCTCAAAAAATGTAGAAGCCAGAAAGTGAAAAGTGAACATATGAAAGCATATGGTTATGTTTTCATTATGTTTTTCTTAACTCTGTAAGTTTTGTTTTGTCATTCTGTAATCTTTTGTGTGACAGAATATTATGGCGGCTCCAAAAAGGTTTAAAAAACTAAAATTACAAGAATAAAGTCACATTATGACTTCATTCTCTTATTACTTTATTTTTCTAATACTGACTTTAATGCCAGAAGATTATGACTTGTATTATTATGATGATTTTATGCTTGTATAACGTCAAAGCAGAGTTCGTTTCAGACGTGAATTTAGTGATAAATGTGAGACATAAACGCTCAACAACACAAATGATTGTTTGTTTACATGAGCTAACATCAGTTTCACTGCTCACAGAATTGGTGATAGGTCACAGAAATTTAGTTTTTGAGAAAAACTTCATGAAAGGTGAAGGAGTTAAACCCCCACGCCCCCCACGGTGCGACGCCGCCCCTCCAGCTCCTGACATCTTTATTTATCTGTGGGATTAAAGCCGAATTCTCCAGGAAACACCTCCGTCCCTCCGCCCGGGCTTAAAGGTTCAAGGCGACTCTTTCTGCTCTCCCCGGGTTGCGTTCTAGCCGTCAGCACTCGGGCGAGATGCAATTAGTGTCGGGGTCAGAGGTCATGGCAGGATTTAAGCCTGAGACCTGCTGGTCAGTCAACAGACCTGGGATCAACTCCCTGAGGACTGTGGGGACAGAAGTCCGCCGCTGACAGATCAGCGCCGACACAAACATGCGTCCGCAGAGCTGATGTGGCGACAAAAAGCAGCTTTCAGAGCGAACTGAGAGAAGCAGAAACGACATGGAGGATTCTGACGGCTTTCTGAGACGAAACTCCGCTCAGAGAAACCGTACAGCTGCTTCTTCCTGTCTTATGCTTGAATTCATCTTCCAATCAGAGACCAAACTTCACTATAAAGCTAAAAAACTGTGGAAAACATCTTTCTGCACAAATGTTAGGTTTGAGAAAGAGGAGGGAACGACTGATGGACTCAACAGCCTGCAGTCCTGATCAGGACTCGGTGCTGATGGACTCCATGAGGAACGTCCCTCATGTTCCCACGTTTCCAACCAGCTGTTAAAAACACTTCAAACTGCACATTTCAACAGTTCAAACACCAAATATACCTTAATATGATGTAACACGTCCAGTGGAAACCGTCTCAGCGCTGCCACAGAAGCTAGCATCTACAGATCAGCCAATCAGAGCCGAGGAAACACTGACCAGTAGCATAGCAGGTAGCATTGTTGCTAAATATCTGAGTTTTTCAAACTGCGTTTTCTTTGGAATATTTGGGGAAAAAATGTGGAAATAGGCAAATTTAGATTTATTAGACTTTTATTTGAGATCCAAGAGACCAGTTTCTATAAAACAAGCAAAAAATTACAAGCACAGCAACAAAACAAGCAACTAAGAAATTTAACTCAATTAAATAAGCTAATACAATATGAGTTAAAAACAAAATGGTGTCATAAGATTTGAATTGTTAAAGTGAATCAAAGCTTCAGATCCTGGTTCAACTTTCTGAGCTTTTTGCAATGTTTCTAATAAACCCTGGAAATGTTATTCATTGCCTTATTTTGGTTTCTAGAGAAAATCTGTGCAGTTTTCTGAGAATGTGATGAACTCTGTTTGGTGTGTTGCTGCACAGTCAAACAGTTGACAGCACTGCTGCCTTTCAGCAACCAGGTTCTTTGGTCCTTTGGGTCCTTTGGGTCTTTCTGAGTGGAGATTATTTGTTCTCCGTGGTATTCAAGCTCCCGCAGTCCAGAAACAGTCTGTCAGTTTTAGGTAGTAATTTTGTGTGTGTGTGTGTGTGTACCAGGTTTGTATATACTTATGGGGACCTATTTCTGTCTGCAATGTGGGGTTATGGGG
>CAEGAE010087930.1:0-23143 GCA_903067095.1 Girardinus metallicus | reverse complement strand
GCAGGCCGCACATGCTACAGCCAATCGAACCACGGCTTTGATGATATGACTCCGGATGACATTAAGGCCCGATTGATGCACACGCACATCCGCTGACCTGAAAACAGGTTTTGTTATTTGGTTTGAATGTAGAGTTTTAATTATGCTGTATAATAATTGTAAAAAATAAAGGTAACTACTTCACGAATTTCGTCTATCACGGGTTCTTTTCGGAACGCAACCCCGGCGAAAAACGAGGGTTCACTGTACAAGGTTGTCCCAATCATTTACAATGTCCTCAAAATTATATGTTGTTTTAGTAATTCAATTTAAAGAGCTAAACTCATATTTTAGATTAATATATGAGTTTCACAAAGTGATGTGTTTCAAACATGTTTTCCTGCTTTTTTAATTAAGATTCAAAGTAAATAAAAACCCAAAATTTTGCTTAATAGGTTTTTTAAATATTACATAGAACTAATAAAAAAAGCATTTTTAGCACAAAAAATATTGACCAGAAAAAACACATCCAGAGTAATTTCAAATTATGCACACCATGAGGAACTAATTTCAGTCTCAATTCACATCTTGTAAATCTCCTTCAATTCTTTAATGACGTTCCCATTCTCTGTCATAGTTACAATAATCCCTGTAGTTTATTAACTTTTTGTGCCACAGTTTTCCTCTCACTCAATTTTCCATTGATAGGCCCACTGCTTCTTTAGCAGTAAACTTTTGTGTCTCACCCTCTTTGTAAGCCATTACCAACACAAACAGACACACATCACTCTGTTTGTAATCTATTATTTCCAGTCTTATGAATTGAATAATTTACCTTTTTATTGATTTACTACGTTGTTAAGATATACTTGTGCCTGGTACCTGTGAAGAGCTTTAGGAAGATGAAGAAAACGGGACATTTACCGTTTCCCAAGAGAGTTTTTCATTATCAACAAGAACCCTCATCAGCTCCGGAATAGCCATCGCAGGGTGGGTGTCATTTAGCTGGATTGCAACCTGCATGTGTAGAACATTTGGTCAATGTAGAACATTCACAGAATGCCAGTAACAAACATAAAAACCACTGTATGTGTTGTTCATGCCAACTAATACTTAAAATGATCAATAAACACAATATCTGTTCAACACACTGATAGAAAGTCTTTCATGCAGACATTTGACAGAAATGACTTTCTCAAGTTTTCCCACTGTACCTTGTCAGGCAGTTTGCTGAAGTCTGTGCGAGCGACCTCCCTGGAGCCAAACTTTGAGACCTTGAAGCGGCGGATGATGTCTTGCAGGGTGGCAGACACCACAAAGTATTCCTGCTTCAGACGGAGCTCCTTACCTTCAAAGAACTGGACACAAAGACACCCTTTTGGTCTGAAGTCAAATTTCAAAGTTATTTTTATTCATTAAATTGGTACTTTCATTCAAAACATGTTTTTTATATGATTATAATCAAGGCCTTGACTAAAAAGAAATTGGGTATTTGTACAAGCTTGTTGCTGTAGTTGTGCTCCTATCCCTTGTAGATCTACATTAGCGTGTTAATATTTTACAGTTCAGTAGATGGTTTCACATCCATTCATCCATACCCAGACATCCTTCTCCACTAGTCCATTCTAGTGAGTCCCAATTCTGTTCCCAGGTTATAAGGAATATATAGTGCCTACAGCAAAAATGTTCAATACGCTCAGAAGGCTTCCAGATCAGATATCTATAAATATCTCTGCTGACTCCTTTCAATGCATGAGAGCAGTACCTCTACTCTAAATAAAATAGTACCTCAGTTTCTGAGCGTCAATGAACGTTGCCACACAGCCAGGCTAAACAAAGAAAGCTGATATCAGCAGCTGGTGCCTGGAATAGTGTTCCTTGAGTCGCAAACAATATTTTATGACCATAAGCTTTGATGTTTTAAAAGCCGTCAATGTTTTGTTTATATTAAAAATAACAAAGTGTGGCATACATTTATATCCTCCATCCTTCCCCATATACACACACACACACACCTCACCCATCAAGCAAATACTTTGTAGAACCAGATGTCACGGTAAAAGCTGCATATCTTTTGATGTGTGTATCTTATAGCTTTGCACATCTACACACAGACTTTTTTTAGCCAAACTTACTTTCAAAATATCTCCAGCTCAGTCAGATTCGATCTAAACCTTTGTCCGAACGTCTACCGCTGTTCTGATGGAAGGCGAACCACTGCCTCAGTTTCAATTGGTTTTCAACCACTGACAGGTATTTTCAGACTAAAAAGACATCCTGATAACATATATGAACAAATATTGTTACATCTTAATCCAAAAAGCATATTGTGCTGCAAAAAGCTGTTTCAGTTCACTAAATATTTGTGATTTCACAGCTGCAGTGGCTGACCATCCCAACGTCTGCTCTCACTTGCACAGACATATATTATTAAGCTCTTCCTGACTTATAGCTCAAACCAGACGTCTGTCTCCTGGAGTAAATCTTTATTCGTGGGCTTTCAGAAAGCTGAGGTCAGGCCTTAAGTCAGGTCTAAAAGACACCAGAAAACTCCGTGGACAGGGGACTGTGAATGAACTGAAGACAAAACACATTCATTGTCATGTCAGGCGGCTCCAGTCTCCAGGTTAATCACACAACAGCCACACTTTCTTATCCTCTCACCAAATATACTGTGCAGTGAAAAATCAGAAAACTAACCTGTTTTCCATGATTTGATTCCATGTAAACAAACACCGTAATAAACATTGTTATTAATTAAAGGAACAGTATTATATATTTTCCAGGCATTTTATAGCACAATCAATTAACTATGTTACCTCCAATTCTTATAAAACTGCTGTATATTTCAAATATGACTTAAAAGATAACTGACTTTGTAATTTAACACCTTGAAATAGGGTCTCTGTCTCTTTAAAAACTCTTGCTCTTTCTGAAACTCCGCTTTCAGGAAGTCATCACATTATCCATGCTTACCACGTGGTGAGGTGAGATTTTATGCTGAAAATGTTAGATTTTTTATCCCAAACTGGTCCTCTCTCTTTGTGTCCAACTATTTAAATTTCAGACGCATCTGTTGAAACATTTTCTGCAGCAAACTTCAATATGGCCCTCATCTTCAGTTTTCTTTTTTGTTCTTCAAGAGCAGAGCCTCCTTGCAAACTGGCCTTGAAATTTAAACTTGTGCAGTCTCTTTCTGACTGTACAGACATGCACGTAAATATTAGTAAGGGCCTGCTGTAGGTTCGATGAGAAAAGGTTTTTGGAGACTTTTAGAATTTTGCAGTCACCATTGTGTAGACTACTTTTAGTCCAGTGGAATGAGTAATTTCAGACTCTTTAGAGACTTTCTAAAATCCCTTACCAGACACAACAGGTTTTACAATCTTCTTTTTGAAGGCTTCAGGCAGCTCTTAAGGTTTCTCTCCCTCTTCAACAGCTAGAGCCACAACAGACTTAATGTCTGAGGTTTAAACAGCAATAACTTCCTTTAAGATCTTTATTTCTCACCATTTTAAGTGGGCAAAAAAAAAATAGGATTTTCTTTGAAATTGGTATTAAATGTCCATATTTACAAATGTGTTAGAAAAACACACAGTGTCCTAAATGTTGGGTCAGTGGCTCCAGTGCTTGTGGATTAGAAGGTAATATAGTTTTTCTTACATTATCATTGGGGTAAAGCACACGGGAGATGTTCTCAGCCAAGTTCCTGTCCAAAACAGCCTGAATGTAGCCACCAACATTGACTATGAAGAGAAAATAAAACACAAACTTATTGGTTTAAGCTAGATCTGGAATTAGAGAATGTATTAAAAAGTGTCGCTAAAGTCCGACACGTACAGTCTTTGAGGTTAAACTCGCAAGGAGCCTTCGCAGACCACAGCCTCATGGTGTTCACAACGTTGTTTCTGTAGCCGGGTACAGGCGTGTCATATGGCAGAGCCAGCACAACCTATCAGTGCATGAAGGGACAGAAGTATTGTATGTCAGTAGTGTCCCATCTGAACAAGATTTAATCTTTGTTACTTCAGTTTATATTTTCACCTGGGTGTCCACCCATTTCACACCATCAGGCTGATGCTCAGTTCTGCCATAGAAATGAACTGGACGCATGTACTCCGGTCGAGCCTTCTCCCAGGGGTTGCCATAGCGCAGCCAGTCATCGGCCTCTTCCACCTGACAAGTGGCAGACAGGACAAATGCACAAGTAAGAACACAGACAAAAATTAATCTTCCATGCAATTTATGGTTAAAGAAAAAAAAAATTACTGCTAATTGCAGTGCCTTGTAAAATTATTCCTACCCTTTGAACTTTTGATATCATCCAATGTTTCAACATTAAGGTTTGACATATTTTTTTATGATTGTATGAGATACAGTAGCAAGAAATTAGACATGAATATTATACCCACAGCTAAGCAGTACCATGTTTTATTAATGACAAGGTACAGGGTGAGCTGCAAAACTGTTTAAAAGTCACATTTTCTTCTCATCTGCCCAGAACCTCTTCTTAAACATGTTACCCTGATGGTTTGTGCCAAATTGAATATGGTCATTTTTTTCTAGCTTTCTTTCAACAGTTTTGTGAATCTTTATAAAGAGCATGATGGACGCCATGACTATGAATTGTCCTGTTAACACATTTCCCCCAGGGCTCGGTTAAGAGGAATGAACACAATATTTTTGCAAAACACTGTATTAGCATTCACTTGTTTTTTCTATACCTGCCATCCATTGACAATTCTTTGGTTAAAGATGCCAAATTCATAGCGAATGCCGTATCCATATGCAGCCAGGCCCAATGAAGCCATTGAGTCCAGGAAACAGGCTAAACAAACAAAAGGATGTAAGAATGTATTCATAGAAAACAAGAGTGATAATTATCATCTCATGCAAAGTGCAACAAAATTAAAGACGTACCAGCAAGACGACCCAGGCCTCCGTTACCCAACCCAGCATCTTCCTCCATGTCCTCCAAGTCCTCCATGTCCAAACCCAACTACACAGAATGGACAGAAGAAGAGGGGATTTGGGGGAAGCTGCTCCTTTATGCACTCTTTGGAAACAAAATTTCACTCTCATAAGAGGATTAAATTAAGCTGCTTTGTCTCACCTGGTACATGGCCTCATCACAGGCGTTCTCCAGCGCGAGGTTCACCATGGTGTTTTGGAGCGTGCGGCCCATGTAGAACTCTAGAGAGATGTAGTACACACGCTGCAGATTGGACACAACAAAAGACGAAATCCTGTCACCTTCAGTAAACTGAACAAATGAATAAAAAGGCGTTAAGAGGTTTCATTTGTGCCACTGTTATAACAGTGAAACCTCCTCCCAGCTGGATGGATGGTAGAGGTGGTTCTCAAAGGTACACACATTCTTGTTAAAATGCCAGGTCTATGTGCTATAAGCAAACGAGAGGAAGAAAATTTAGCATTGTTTCAACGTATTCTCCATCAATAGAATTTACCATGTATTGTCAGAAGAAAAATACATTAATGATAAAATTAGTGCAATTGACTGATTAAATATGTATGCACAACTTAAACTGATATTTTGCTAGGGCAGCTTGAGGTCAAATTTCACAATTTGGTTTATATCTCAAATTAGTAACATTTTTCCTTTGTCTAATTTGACAAAGTTCTCTGCACAATTGCAATCTTTGGTAAAAACAAAACAAAAAAATTGTTTCCTCTCATTAAAGCTGCAGTATGTGATGTTTACACAAAAAGTTGCATATTTATTACAGATAATGTGAAAAATCGAGCTCCTCTGCCTTCTCCCTGTGTTCCTTCTGCCATCGGCAGAAATACACCATTCGGTCAAAAACAACCAATCAGTGCCAGGAGGAGGGTTTTAGCACTTTCAATCATGCTTGTGTAAACATTGCTTACACCCTCCTCCTAGATCTTTGTTGCGCTATAGCTCCTTTCCTTCTTTTACCTCCGGTGAATGCACAGGCTAGTTAGCATGGCCATGATAATGGCAGAAGATAGTTTTTTTTAAACTGTAAGTTGTTTCTCCGCGATTAGCACAGCTGCAGTAAACCGGCAATCTTGACCAGTATATACACTAGCATGATTAATAGTGCAGTGAACTTCCTCCTGGCTCTCATGGGTTGTTTCTGATCCAGCAGTATATTGATGGTAGAAGTACCACAAGCAGGGAGGAGAGGAGTATGTTGTTTTCCCCAGGTTATCTGTTTCATGTTATACAGTCATGACATAGTGACAGTCAAATCAAAATCAAATCAAATTTTATTTGTATAGCACATTTCAGCAGCAAGGCATTTCAAAGTGCTTTACATCATAACAAACACAAAAACACAGAATCATGCAACATTAAAACATTGAAACAATTAGACAGTCTGACCAAATATGTAACAAACATATTTTTATAAAAGATATCGACTGCCGGGTTTCTTTTGTGGACATCTTATGCATGCTTGAACTCTCAGCGATGCTTGAATTCATCAGACCTTCTCCTAGAAGGCTTTAACAGGGATCTTCAAATCCAGGCTTTGAGGCCCAGTGTCCTGCAAGTTTTTGATGCGTTTTTGCTTTAACACACCTCAGTCAAATAATGAGACCATTAGTAGGACTCTGGAGAACTTGACTGCATGGAGGATTCAGCCATTCAGCTGTGTTGGACCGTGAACACATCTAAAACCTGCAGGCCACCGGACACTGAGGCCTGAACACAAAGACCTCTGGTTTAGGAGATTTTAGCCAGGCCTGGATGGTTTCTTTGAAGAAATAATATTATTTTAATACCCCACGTATTCATCTAGACTCATGTAGAATGCAGAACATTATTGTCATATGTAGAATACATGCTTGAAATTCTCCTTCAGTGTTGCTCTCTGACCCTTGGCTGCCTCCCTGACCACTAGTCTCATCGTTTTAAGCAGTTGCTGAAAAGATTCAGTTGCTATGATATTCGTCTTGATCCATAGATGAAATTATTGGTAACTTTCTACATTGTTGGCATATGTAAAATGCTAAATGATGTAAAATTTATATTTATATATATATATATATATATATATATATATTTTTTTTTTTTACCATTTTCTGCACTGTAATGATGTGAAAGAATAACATCAAGAAAATCTTACTTGTGCAGCTTATCTTTATTTCAAGTTAACCCAAAGATCCTTGAAATATTACAGCTGTGAACTCAATTCTGAAATTGATTTAAAAAGAGTTCGAACAAAACATTAGCTCAAGGGTGTGCATACTAATAAAGCCAGGATATTGCTGCTCTTTATTTTTATATATTTCCTCTCATAAAGTTGTTTTCAGTTTAACTTTGCAGGATCTATGTCACTGGTATTATTTGTGGAAAAAGTTTTTTTAAATCCTTTATCAAAGTCTAATTTTTTTACCTCTCACTTTTGAACAGGGGTTTACACCCTTTTAAGAGTCTCTGTATTTGATACTGAAACTATAAACCTGTGAAATCATATACCAAATGTCAAAATAAGACCCACACCTTTCTTAAAAAAATAAAAACGTCAGGTTTCATAATTTAGTTTCATGGTTGGGAGCGCTTATAAATGTGCCACCTGAGAGTGTTTAGCCTTTGCCATTTAGATGTTGTTTTTTTTCCCCCTTTCCTCTGACATGGAAGGGCACACACAGGCAGAGGAGGGAAGAAAGAGAACCAGGGAGGGGAGCGGGGAGAAGAGGGGGGGACTAGGGGAACAGATTGCTTTGGGTATTACATAACATCCAACATTTTGGGCCTGGTAAAAAATAGCTCCTGTAGAGGTCATTGTAAAGGTCAGCCAGAACCTGATAACCTTTAATTGTGGAGTTCAAGGCCTGGTAGACAGAGTAGGTACAGATGGATGTTTAAAAACGACAGTGAGGTGATAGGGGCTCCATTTAGAGTACTGCTGAGGATTCATTAACTTAAATATAATGGCACGTTCCTATCCGGTTTTATTTAATTTACTGATTTTATCCAAGAATGCAATCAGTATTAAGAGAATGGATCACAAAGGTCCACACCTTATTTTAGCTTGGATGACCTTCCTCCCCATGCTTTCCAGTTAGACCAGTGTGTTATCCACTTTTGACCTTTCAGATCAGAGCTCAACCCCAACATGCCACTCTGCTTCTGATGGTGCTGTTGTAGCCCACTGACCTCTGAGTAAACATTTTCATACAATCACCAGGATCTTTCTTGAAAGCATTGCCTCAGCACATGTTGAAAAGCGGGTTCCCTCTTCCAGCTTTGTTCAGTAGGTTTATTAATGAGCCTCCAAAGAACATATCACACAACGTAAGAGGAGATGGAGCTGACTTTTACCCTCCTTCTCAACCCTCTGCCTGTAATTACACACGATTCCGGTTGACATTTCTAAGTGCAAATGTGGTGCAGCTTGCAGTTTTATTGTTCTGTTCACGTGAACCACAGCCTTATGGTTCCTCTAAGGTTCCCAGCTGTAGCTGCTGCTTAATGACTGAGCCGCTGTTGGCATAAAGCTTTAATGTAACTGCATTACAACAAGCGGGTTTCGGAGGTCCTTGGATCTCACACACTCACACGACCTAAGCGAGGAGGAGGAGGAGGAGTACGTGTTGGTGGTCAGACGGGACAGAAACAGAAGGTCATGGGTGAGTTTAGTGTTTCAACACACCATAAGCAATGGGGGCATACCAGCAGAGTGCTAAGAACCCCCTACCCCAAAGAAGTCTAAATGTCATGGCTGACATACACTGGCATCAGTATGTTAAAACTGTGCTTGGTATTACTATCCTGAGGTCAAAGGAAGAGTTCATATAATTTACCTTCAGTACAACACAGCTAAGTTCCTTACTTACTGTATTTGGTCATACATTATTATTTTATTCTTATTTATTATTTTGTCTCTATAAAGGGAATGTTTTGTTTTGGCTAAACACACAATACCCTGGCTGGGCTGTTGGTAACCAAAAACTCCACAAAATACTGCCGATAAACTAGCATACTATTATAATACAATTATATAATATTTATACAAAAAATACTAGTTCATCACTGCTTGCAGGCTGGTAAAATCTCAAATCTTTACAAGAAGCAGCATATGAGCGTTTCAAATTACAGCAGACAGTTCTCATTGTTATATTACTGTACAGTACAAGCAATATTTGTTGCTTTATGCGACGGTAAGCAGCAGTAAAGCTGGTGGTGTGTTCAGTGGTTCTAGACTTAACACAATTGTTACAGCCTATGTAAGGCATGACTGTAAATTTTAATCAAATACTGTGACATTTTGTTACAAATTGATGTTTTCATACAATATAAGATATGGTGATTTTTTAGGTACGAGTTAAGGCTGAGAAGGAGATAATGTTTATTATGCATGTTTAGTCTTTTCTTATAGGAATGGTCCAAACAGGGCCAGTAATTAGCAGAGTAAGTATGACTCCACTGCAACCTGTGTTTGTAATCAAAGCCTGCTTTGTGTAGGTAGGGCCCCAAAGCTGCCTTTTGACCTTTGCCTTCTCTGACACTGGACAAGAAATTGGAGTCAACTAAAGATTTCCCACCTTTTTTAAAGCATTTATTGTACAATACTGATTACTTTTCATTTATTTAGACCTTGCATATAAGGTATTAAGTGCTACAATTGTCTGCAGATAATTGTAGCACTTAATATCTTTTTGAAAATTATGCTATTCAAGAACTTCAACAATGTTTTTTTTTTTTATAATTAACTGATGGGCAGACTTTGGGGGTGGTACACCAGAACTAAAAGCTATACCAGGATTTCAGTATTTTTATCATGCTGAGGAATGAGTACCAGCATGATAAACCAGGAACTAGGATAAACTTCCTCACCATAAGGTCAAATAAATAAACCAATTATGTCATTTAATGAAGCTTGCACTACGCTTCCTTTAATTAATGATCAGGGAGAGTAAAACTGGTGGGTGTGGCTTTTTTTCTTGGGGGTGCCATTGCCTTTTTGGATCCCATCAGTGACACCACTGTCAAATAAAAACATTAAAATCCGAAATATTTGCATATAATGATTGTGATCATCGTTCATGATATAGGTTTGGGCATTTTAATTTAATCTCATAAAAACAATCCTTCACTCCCCTTTTCCCATAATAGTTAGAGAAGTGGCTTTGTTTTTGAACTCTTACTGTTTATTTTTTTTATCAATTGCAATATGAGCATATTGGCTTACATTTAGTGCTGCACTGAGTGTAACTTACTTTGGGATCTTTCTCATAGTAGTGCTGCTGGGTTCTGATCCACCTGCCCACCAAGTGGTCTCGCACCGTGTGGGCGAGAGCAAAGTAGTAATCCCTTTTGGTGGCGACATTCCTGTCCTTCACCAGCGTGAAGTGGAGATGTCTGTTGAAGTTCTGCTTCAGATCTGTGACGTTCTCGACGCCCGCAAGACCCCTCACTGAAATCTGTTTCTTCCTGTCATGGTCGGACAGAGGCTTGGACATGTTGGCAGCTCAGCTCTCTGAGGTGGGTAGAGATGTAAACACGAAACAAATCTCAGAGACGCAACTAGAGAAGCAGCCAACACCGCAAGCTGAGGATGAGTATTTTATAGACACGGGTATGAATATTAAGCAAAGGGTGGAGTAGCCTCTGTGCATTGGGTAAAGGGGAGGAGAGAACATGCTGAGGCAGAAGACATCACTGTCAGACTCATGAATAACCAAGGAGGGGCTGTTTAGGACCAGTGAGGTTTTGCTGGCAGAAAGACAGAACACCCCGTAACATGACAGTATCATTTACAGGATGCATAATCATTCTAAACAAAGAAGATTTACATAAATGTTGCATTCAGTCAGTACATACAGTTCCATGCAGAAGTATCCATACACATAAGGATTTATACAATTGTCAAGTTACAGTCCCAAAACACAATATATTTTGCCACAGAACAACACAAAGTACCATACAATTCAAAGTTGAAGAAAATTAATTAACAGTTTTCAAAGGTTGAAGAGGTCTAAAATGTGAAACTTGAATTTGTATTCAGCCCCATTTACATTAACAACCCCAAATATAATCTTGGTATAAATTGGCCTTAGAGAATTTTTGAAGAACATGTCAATCAGAAACATCAGAGACCAAAGAACACAGGAGAGAGGTCAGGAATAAAGGTGTAGAAAGGTCAAGTGAGTCCAAACTGTAACTTTTTGGCCAACTTGCAGAACATAAGAACATGGTGGGAAAATAAACAATCTACTGCGAACACTGTAGTAGATATTTGGTGATATCATGCTGTGGGAATCCTGCTCTTTAAAATATCACTACTTTAGCAGCACACTGTGTTTCTGTCTAGAAAAGCTGAGTTATCAAATTATTTTATTTAAATAAACATAAGATTTTCAAAGTTGTCTAATTTAAACCTTTTCAGCAATTGTGGATTACTTGTTTTTGGGAATTTAGTAAAGCAATGCAAACTGCTTGTTTTTTTATACCAAGATAAACCAAAGTTTACTGCATTAGATGTCACTTTAGCTGTAATTTCATCTATTACTACACAACGCAATAGTACTGCAAGTAGTGAGTGGTCGATGCAACGCGTGTGTTTAAATCACATCTGTTCAGCAGCCCAGAGCAACGTCAGGCACAAAATTAGCAGCAGCAAAGCAACTAAGACCCACTCTATTCTCAGTTATCACTCTGGCGCGTACACTATCATAAAGTCTTGACCTTCTATAAATAGTTACTCTGACCCAGTCCCAAAGGACATGATATTTGAAAGGCGTATCTTGTTAATGTCAGCGAGAGCCGGCAGAAAAAACTAGTATATTACTATCAGTCGGACGGCAATAGCAGTAGTTTCCTCAGCTGGTCTCAGTGGGACGCAGTGCTGCATGATTATAATTTCTCCCGTAAAGAGGCGTTCTACCTCTGGACTGAAATTGGATAAAAGCTGGTTGAGAGAGTGAATCCTACTTTGCACTTTGCAGTGCGTTGAATTGCTCAGCACTTTGAATAAATGTTGACAGGAAAAGTATGAGGAATAAAATTACCATGTCTACGCAGCTATTTCTCCAGTCTGTCTCAAGATGCAAACAAGAAAGAGAGAAAAAAATATCCCGCTGTCAACCATTACACCACTCAGACAGAAGCTAAATAGAAATCAAGCCGCAGGTGGCTGAGGTGCAGTGCTGCAGAATCTTTAGAATCTGAGCAATATTTTGAATTAAGTCATTGCAGAAATGCCGTTTCTATTATGTTCCTGGATGCCAAACGACCCGCAGGACAGGAGAACAACCACAGAGCAAGTGACAAAGATTGAAGCTGGCATGCCCCTGATTTGTCCAGTATGATGAACGAATTATGTTCTTACATGTCTGCTGGGTGTTCAGTCAAAATGTGTGTCGAGCATTTCACAACCAAGCTAAATGAGCATACAGGCTAATGAGGACAGAAATGGATAATTATACAGTCATAGGAGGCCTGTTTCCAGCAATATCATGAATTTCTTGAACTAGACATTTTCCTCTTTTCCCATTTCTCCAATATTAATAAAACACAGAGTAATTCACAGAGCAGTTTCTTCCACACAAGTCAGATAAAGTGGATTGTTACTACAAAAACAGAAAATGTCTAGAAAATATCCAAGTTTGCCAAATGTTTTCACAAAACAGCAAGTTTCAAGGTTAGATTTAAGAGATGTGATGTGTGTGAGTTTAGCAGGAAAGAGCTCCATCAAATGTGGGCTCTAATAGTGAAAACCCAAACGCCCCGGCAGTAACAAACTGTGACCTTGGTACAGCTAGCAGGGAGCTTTTGTGGATATAAGCAGCAACAGGGTGTACAACATATCGATAACCATATTAGGGACAAGGTCATTTCAAGTTCAGAAAGTAAACGGATAAATTTTTAAATGAGAGTGTTAAGTAAGACAAGCATTGACATAGTTTTTCCTCCATGTTAGTCTTAGAAATGGATTTAACTGCTGCATTTTGTCCCAGCTAAGGAGGTGAAGGGAACTGCAATAGCGACTTGAATTTATGATGTGCAGCCTTGTCTTGAACAAAAATTTGAACTGACAACATTTGCATGTTTTATTTGTCTTCATATACTTTAGAGCAATTTCCTGCTGTGCAACCTACTGCTTTACCTAAGGCTCATTAACTGATGGCTGGACAACCTTCCAAGGTTTTTCATCATTTGAAAATTGAATTTACTTTAGTTATCCCTTTACTTTGTTGACGATCAAGAAAAATGATAATAATGTGACAACAAACCAAAAACACAAGGCATCTTAAGAGAGCAAATACTTTTTCACAGCACTTTACAAGTTTCATGTCAAATAATTCAAGCAAAATTTCACGCTGTCTAATACAGAGATGCCCAAGTCCAGTCCTCAAATCCTCAGACCTGAATCAAATGGCTGAGTTCCCTCATCAGCAGGTCATTCAGCTCAGCAGAAGCCTGGTAACGAGTCATTCGTTTGATTCAGGTGTGTAGGAGTAGGGACGCTTTGAAAGATTGCAGGTTAGAAGCTCTTTAGCGCTGAAATCCAGCATCCCTGCTCTAATGTATAATGTCAGCTATCTCTGTTTATTAAAGTTTTATTAAATCTAGATTAATCACAGCATTTGCAATAATTAATTAAACTCTGTTTGTTTTGGCTCTTTGATCCAATAAAATCTGGTGAAAAAAAACACTTTAGGTAAAGACAAAAGTCACAGAGTTGAATTAGTCCTTATCTCAGCACCAACCTTCCTGGTTCTAAATTTGCTTCCTTGATAAGAAACACTTGAGCCTGTTGGATCGTCACTCAAGATACACCCGGGAAAATCTGCATGTCTACTGAGACGAAATAAACACGACTAGACTATATTTATTGTTTCAGTGAGTTCTGAAGGATATTGTTTGCACTGGATTTTATTTAGTGGGATCAGACTAAACAGGGCTAAAGTTTAATGTACAAGACAGTATTTAGATCTTTATTCCAATTTAAAAACATAAAAAAAAATATATATCAATTTGGTCATGCTTGGTGTTAGTATTTTTTAGATTTTCATTTAGTTTTGTCCTAATTTTGGTTAGTTTTTCTGCTCCTTGTATTCTGAAAAAGTCATTCCCCAGGCAGATAATCTCCAGCGCAGTAAATTTAACCTTTTATTTGATTAAAGACACTGTTCAACATGACTGAGTACAAATCCTGCTTGAAAGAGGATCCCACACAATAAGTTCTACTATTTTCTCCCCTTTTTACAATTGTGCAGTCATGCACTGCCCCAACTTGGTGCATCACATAACATCCCAATAAAAATACTAAAGTTTATAGGTGTAGCAGAAAAATTGTAAATCAGTTAAGTAGGTTATAATAGCTTTACAAGTTGCTCAATGAAAGCAAATCAGTTGCTTCACCTTGCTTACAAAAAGAGATGTGCGACTAGTGGACAAAAAGCAGTGCCCAGCCTGTTTAGTGCAACAAAGACTGGCTCCTAAGCAAAGATGACAGAACATTTAATGAAAAATGTTGACCGATAAAAGACTCAGAGTTATCTGGGAAAACAACCTACTCAAAATGTGATTCTGTGCCATTTATAGCATCTGCTGTATCCACAGCATAATTATATGCCTCTATATGGATGAAGATTTCTGTTTATATAAACACAGCAGTTTAACTGATTTATTTTAGGCCACATGGCTACTTCCATTAGTTAAAACAACTACCTACTTCTCATAAAGTAATTTCAGGACTTAATCAGCTTAGTTAAAGCAAACAATATATATTCCTATATATATAGGCAACGTTCTACTTACTTTTGAATGATGTAATTATTTTTTGGGCTGTCCTAATTTCTTATGGGTGCTTTTCACAATTTAGAGTCAACATTCGCTTCCCATCTTTTGTTTTTTTGATGGATGCAAACAATTTATATTTCACATTCAAACAAAAAAACATATTTGCCTGTCGCTTAAAAAGAAACATCTGCAGAAAGGTTTTGCTGACATTATTTATGGACCATGTTGTTTTGTTGTTGTTGCTCCATTCTATGATGTAAACTTCAGGGAAGATTTGTTTTCCATTTTTTTGCATTTGTAGGATGAAAAACTGCATCACAACAAGCCCACCACTCCTTCTCCTTACACTGCTGCAAACATGTCTGAAAGCTGTCATACAAAATGATGTGCTACATTTGCAGGTGTAAAATTTGTCTCGCACTTCAATGTCATAAACACGATGTTTCTTCGTAACCTTTCACAAGCTTTCAGGTCATGCATTGGCTTCCTTTTCTTTTTACTTCTATTTTTCTCTTATTTGCCTCATATTCTTGCCTTTGGCTGGTTGTTGAATCCTTTCATGATGAAGGAAGGATTTACATCTTTTATTTCCACAATATTAAATCAGAGATGTCATGGGACTAAAAGGATGAAAGGATTAAAAAATTAAAAATGACAGTAACAAAAATCTGGTGAAGAAAAGAAAGTCTGTGCTTCTCTCACACACTAGTGCAATCAAAGCATCTCATTTTGTATTTTCAGCTCATGGTTTTATACTTGTCTACATTCTACATTACAACAATGCAGGACAAGACAGGACTCCTCTATAGACATCGTATACAAGAGCAAAACAACCAGACGATTTGATCTTAAAACCTCATGTCACGCAGCAACATCAACATTGTTACACACAGTTAGCTGTTTCCCTTCTTTAGCTGAAGGGAAGCTCCATCTTTGTTTGCATCTCACCAAAACTGAGATGTAAAATTTATTAGCACTTTGGGATTTGCTATTGTGTGTTTCTGTGTGAAATGTTAATTTATCCCTGAGGTTTAAGCAAAAGAACTTTTCTTTATATGCTAAAAAAAAAAAATAATTTTCTTTTGCTGCAAACTGTGTTTGCAAAACTAGTTCTAGAGGTTTTGCCACAATATAATACTTTACAACCACAACCTACAATTTATTTCACTGGAATTCTATCTGATAGATCTACATAAAGTTGAGTATAGCTGTGAGGTGAAAGGAAAATAATGCATGACTTTCAAAAACAAGTCATGCATAAAAACAAATAAAACCTGAAAAGTTTGTCTTGCATGTTTATATTTTCTTCTTCCACTGATACCCCTAAAATCAAATCCAATACAACCCACTGGCCTCATCAGTAAACAGTTACACCTGTCCGTAATTTCAACTCAGTATAAATATTTTGTTCTGAGAAGAGCTCAATGTTTGTCAGAAAGTATTACTGGATGGTTCCATCCACACAACCTCATCAACCTTCATCTCCTACTGCACTCCTTAAGTGGGCATGGATGCTCTGCTGTGGTGTCTGCACACCTGATCCTTATCTTCTCATCAGGGAGGCGATGTAAGTGCAGCAACCTCATGGTCACCTCTAGATGCCATTTTTGCTGCTGATCTCTAACCAGACTCTCCCACACAAACACCCAGATCTCCTCTGCAACTCTTTACCACAAGTATTTCTATGAATTCCTTGGTCCTTATTCTGAAAGAATTATAAGACTAAAGGTTGCTCCTGACATCATTTCAGAAAAATTTAAAAAACTTCTAGACAACCACTGAGTGTCTTAAGCAGGGACACTCAATGGCGGAAACATTGACAGGAGAGATATTTTCCATAAAATGGATAGAGTTGTGCCAGCATCAGGCCCTGCACCTCTGTCTGGTTTGGATTCCTTTTCTTCATTTTCTTTTGGTCTTTTCGTCAACTCAAACAAGTTTATACAGGCAAGCAGTCATGGCTGAAAGCTGATCGTAACATCAAATAGATAACATTGTAAAATATGATGAGAAGTCGTGACAAATCACAGTAATGATGATGTAAATTAGGTGCAGTAAAACATGTTGATGCCATGTGGTGATTAATTAAAGAAAATAAAATTACATACAATAAAATACAAGAAATAATAATACTTGGCCAAGTGCTAATTCTCAGTGCACCCAAAAAATCTTTTGGGTGCACCCTGGTAATCTGAATTCTAAATCATAATAGACAACAGATTAATCAATTTCAGTTCCAATTCAGGTTCGACTCAACACCGTTCACATGAGGAGAATTTCCTACACAGCAGTTTGTTATAATGTCCCAAATAAAAACTTGTCCAAAATTTCAAGATGAAACAATAAGCAAAAAATGTCAGTCGGTGGTCTCACACATAACCAACTGTGTGAAGATGTGAGTGATACAGGCCTACCACACCGCAGGGTGCAGCAGGACTCCAAATGGAAAAGAAGGAATCCAGTTCTTTCTAAGTCCAGGTGGGAAGGCTCACCATCAAGGTCACAGGAGGAATCCACCTCAGGAACAATCCAGCATAGAAAAAAAAACCTGACCCGTCAACAGACAGGACCAGCAGAAATATAGAATTTTTATTAAGTTGTTCTAGCTTTAATCCTTAAATCGTGTCTCTGTAGACATCAATTCGTTATTAAATTGCTCAAATTTGCAATAAAACAATTATCTTACCTCAATGCAGTATTTCACTGCATTATGAATTTACTTTTTTGTAAACTGCAAAAGCCTTTTTTCAAACACAAACCATTTTTCTCTGGTGGTGAATTGCAGAATATTTCATCTAGATGGGCTTATGTTGCAACATGTTTAACTCGGGTCAAAGGCTTTATTTTGTCTGATATCCTCAATGGTTTGGGTGGACAGAGAGCAGTAGGAATACTGTCACCTGCTGGTGCATAAGGCAATCTCACAAAGAAAGCCAGGTAGCAGACTGGAGCAGCACCAGCAGCTGCACCTGTTAGAAACGAGCATTATCAACTAATTACATTTACAAATTAACACTGAGATGTAGAGTAATCACCAGCTACAGATGTTCTCCCTTATTTGCACATGTGTGGCTTAAGTTTATCCAGTTTCTAACAGGACTAACATTTTTTTCTGTAACAATAAAAAATTATACAGATTATAGTTAAAATTCATGAATTAATTTGGTTTGTCTGACTTTTGCATTATATTGTCATTCCTCTGATGCTTTTTCATCTTGTAGTTGGTAATTGTTTCTTTCATGTTTCTATGTGTGTTTTTGTCTAGATATATTCCCCCATGTTTCCCTGAATAGTTTACAGTCATTCGCCAGCCACTTTATAGGTGCACCTGTACAGTTGCTTGTTAACACATATAACAAACTATCCACTTAGCGTGATAGCAAGTCATTGTATTTAAGCATCTATATGTGGTGAAGACAGCTTGCTGAAGTGTAAACATAGCATCAGAAAGGGAAGAAACAGGATTTGGGTGTCTTTGGATGTGGCTGGGTTGTTTGGTCCCAGACCAGCTGCTATGGGTATTACAGAAGCTGTTGATCTGCTGGCATTTAACACGCAACCAGCTCACGTTTACAGAGAATGGCCCGAAAAACAAATTGTGCAGATAAAAGCACCTGCTAGATGTAAGCGTTCAGAGAAGAATGAACAGTCTGGTTCAAGATGGTAGAATAGCAACACCAACTCAAATTGCTACTCTTTACAACTAAGGTATGCAGAATACCATCTCTGAACATGCAATATGAAGGTGTGTGCTACAGCAGCAGAAAACACATCAGGTGTGACTCCTGATATTTGATATTTGCAGATGCTCACCAAAACATGACAATTAACAGATTGCAAAAATATTATTTCATCCAATAAATCTCAGTCTCGGCTGTGACATTCATGATGTTTTGGATCCCTTAACTTTACAGCCTACCGGAATTGTAGATCACTATGACCATGACGACCACAGTGTACAGATCATCTGATTCTCAGTAGTGAAAACACCTTCAACTACTGTCTTAAACACAATGAGCTCACTATATTGCATTGGCCTCCACAGTAACCATAGCTCCATCCAATAGAGTACTTTTAAGGTTGACAAACAGGAGATTTGAAAATAGATGTGACATCAACATATTTGCAGCAACTGCTTGATGTTATGTCAGTGTGGACTAAAACTCAGGAATATTTCAGAAACCTTGTTAAGTGGTGTGAGTAAGCAAAGTTATCCTATGACACAGTTCTCTTTGTGCCTGTGCTTATGCTGCCCTATAATTTTTATCAACTGTTCCCAGGCCACTTACTCAGACTCACTGTTTTTACACCAGTAATCACCTCTCAATAATCAACTTTGTTGCTGATTTTTTTCTGTTTTCTTCCTGCCCCTAGTTGCTCCAGTATGTGCTCTGAGAACTATTGTTTTTTTTCTCCCATATTTGGATTTCCTTGCTGTACAAATTCTTCACAATAAGTTTTTCAGTTCCATTCCTATTAAAGTACTGCTGTAGATTATACCAAAACGCCCTCGCTACATTGGGCTTATCTAAAAAACAAAGCGTAACTGTACCGAAACAAACTTTCAAATTTGAGGGAGTGTTCCTGAGCATTGGCAAAATTTAAACCTTTGTTAAATTCACATTTTAAAATGTACTGAACCAGTGCTCCAGAGATATCTTTGGTCTTTTTCATTTACATTCCTAATACATCTACTTAGTATTAGACTAACGTCCACACTGCAGACCTTAAAACTCAATTACGATTTTTTTTTTCTTTTGTGAAATCTGTTTTTGTTTGTTCTTTTTCGTAGTCGTTCACAAATATATGCGACTCCCGCGTGAACTGCAAACATCTAGTGTCCCGCATGCGCAGTAGAGGGCGCAATAACGTCACACAAAGAGCGTGCTCTGTGTTATGCTAACATGTGACATAAAGTGCTCAGTGTTCGCGGAGGTAAACGTAAATGCTAATGGTGGAATTTATCTTATGATTTTTAAGTTGTCCGATCGGAACCAGCACATTAACAACTTAATAATCATTATCATCCACCATGGTGGTCGTTCTTTTTTTCCAGCTTGCGCAGAATAGTGACGTTTGTCGAGTATCAATGACGTTTAGGTCGTATGAACGCGACCGGGCCATACAGATTCTGGTTACGTTTGAAAAGGTCTATGCTTAGTGGCCTGCTTAGCATTCAAAAGCATCCGATCGGTGTTGTTTCAACTGTCATGAGAAGACCAGATACAGGTCGCATTTAATGCAAAAAAAAAAAAAAAAATGGATTTGGGTCACTAAAGGTTGCAGTGTGAACATAGCCATATTTCAGTTTTGATTAACAGAGAAGGTTTTTTGGTTTGCCAGTTTCATGTTTTTTTTTTTTAGATAATTAATAGAGACACCTATGCAGATATTCTTTCCTTTGCCGATGCTGCTCTGCTCTAGTGTGGGGGGTAAATTTTAAGGAGTATCCAGCCTTGCGAGACCAAAGTGACAATTGTCTACATGCTTTGCACAAAGTTGAACTGTTCCCAGTGTGAATTGGACTTCCTCACAGCTGCTCCTTGTCACTGATTGTGTTGGTGGTGTTCTAGGCTTCTTCAGACCATTACCTCTAGGATGAACTGGAGCAGTTAACAACTCAGTGTGAAGCAGAAGAGGGTCAGAACCTTGGAGTTTGGAGCCATATTCCCAACATCAAAAAGATGGATTTATCTCTGCAGGTAGGAATTATTCTCAACTTTTGTCATAATGTAATATTGTAGAGGACAAAAATGCAAAAACAACAAACCTGAGAGTGTGGTTAAGGATGATTTATTAACAAAATGGAACAAGAAAGCATGTGGACTACAGTATTATCTAATATTGTATCACTGAAACTGAGAAGTGTAAAATACTAACTTGATTCCTGGATGCATCATAGGTGAGTAAATGAGCAAATGGAAGGCAGGTGTACATGAACCAGAAGCTTAGGCTCTGATGTAAAAATGACACTATTTATTTAGAATTTAAGAGAAAATTAATAGGATGGAAAAATATAATGAAAATAATTCATCTTAATTTTAGTTCCATGTTTCATCAATAGTCATTTAATGTGGGTCATGATTTTATAAATGAGATCCCAGACCCAAGTATGAAAAAGCTTTCAGAAGCATATTCTCACAATAGACATCAGATTCTGCAGATTCACTTATAAGGTACCTTCATTTCTTTTTCTGTGCCATATTCCAATCAGAATCTCAATGACAGGAATATTACAATCTCTTTTTTTATAAAATGTAATTTTACAAAAAGCAAAATGTATCTGTTATTCAAAATTAATTTGACATGGAATTAAAATGTATGCTCTTTATGGTCAAAATATTTCTTTTACCTCTTATAACTGTTACCTATATTTTTTTGTTTTTAGAATTATTTTCAAAAATCAAAATACATGTACCTTTTTGCTTTGAAAAATGTGCTCACTGGAAAAGTAACTTGTCATAGGGAATGATTTGGGAATGACAGGCAAGATTTATGAAAGACCTTGAAAATGTGGCTGCCAAGCTGAACGCAGCAGTCACTAATTGTATCATTCACACCTGGGATTTTCTGACTGAAGTGACAAAATACTGTCAGTGAAAGTAATTATTGATTTTCTGACTTTCTCCATGATATTTCAAATTTTGACAAGCAATACTGATGCAACAACCATCATGAGATCAACAATCGACCTGTTATATGTTTATTATTTGATGCTTTTAGGTCATTAGGCATTCACCTCTGGTTTCTTTGCTTCCTTGTTTTCTTGCACCTCTCCTTTCATATCAGTAAGCTATCTGTTTAGAGTTCAGTCTTGACTATACAAGCCACAAAAGTCTTGTAAGCTGATGTCTGAGTGTTCTTTGTTCTTGTTCTGCAGCTGAATCCCAGGTAGAATGCTCCATAACGTGCGTGCTTTACTTAAGTCCTGAGGGCTTTCTCCTAATATGGGCCTTTCAATATTTTATTGCAAAAAGTAGCTCTCTGCACCGCAGATAAGCACCCCTATTTCCTCGACGAGGCCGCAGAGCTTCACTCTGTCTTACATTGGAACAAAAATCAATAATTGGTCCAGACAGGGCACTAAAACACATACGCGCACACATATCTGTTTGGTAAAGTGTTTTTGAGGTAGAAATTACACAGATGTTTAAAAACAAATGCACTGGTTTCAAAAATACTCCAGCACTGGAACAACAGCTGTGTGATTAAAGCTAACTGTGACATGGTGTGGTAAAGCAAAGCACCCATTCTGTCGAGTTTGTTCCTTGCTACATTTTTGATATTCTACTTGGCAGCTTTAGTTACAATTGCACAACATTTTTGTTTTTAAACAGCATAATAAAATCTGCTATTGTGCCAGTAAGCAGCATAAAGCACATACAGTGATGAGGCACAATAAAATGCCTAAAACTGTGTAGATCCCAAAACAACCGCAGCACCCTCCACAATTGTTTACACTCCTGGTAAAGATGTGTGAAAGGCATTAAGCTGGATTCATCTTTTATTGCAGCATGTTTTCACGCAGTAAAAGAAAATGCAGTTTTCTTTTCTAAACAGTGAGGTTTTAGAGCCTTTTAATACCTCCCTCCTCTCTGTGGGCTTTTAAGATAAAATAGGATGCTCTACCAGCATTGGTTGACACATTTCAAGTTATTTTAATGAACATTTTATTTGTTACTCTTACTAGTATTATTTGTAATTTCTTCCAACCTAAAACTTTAATTGATCTTAATGGGATTTTATGTGATGGACCAAAACTAAGTAGTGCGTAATTGAGGAGTGGAAGTTAAATGATAATTTTTTTACACATCCCTAAATCTAATCCAGAGCAAACATTTTCTTTTATTACACACAAAAAGTTCACTTGATTAACAAATGTATGGCACATTCTTCATATTAAACAGTTTATCTACCTCATTTTACAGTTATGCACTACTTTGTGTTCTTCTGTCACAAAAAATCAAAAATTTTGGTAAAACTTTATTTGATGGGTTGTGAATAAGACAAAGACAATTTTGTCTAGGTTAATGTTCATGACAGGTGTGATGTCATGTTATTGCAGTGTCATGACAGTCTTATTCACAACCCCTCAAATAAAGTGTTACCAACATTTTTTATTATGTGAAAAAAGTGTAAAGGTACGAATAATTTTGCAAGGTACTTTTTTGACAAATCTGGGCAAGTAGCTATTTTCTTATAGCCATTTTCTGACTGAGTCATGTACATGTGGCTTCTCTGAATAACATGTTCTCATGTGTTTTCTGTTTTGAAGAGTAGCTAAAAGAATTGGACCTCTTTTCCATGTCCTATTTATATTTCAAGGACTTTTAAATTTACTTACTAAGTACCTTAAAATACACAGTAAAAAGTAAAGTTACATTAAATTGTTAAGATGCAACAATTGTTTTTTATATATATATA
>CAEGAE010087926.1:0-34734 GCA_903067095.1 Girardinus metallicus | reverse complement strand
ACAAGTGAAAAATTAGACACAAAATTAAAAATTATGTTGGGTGCCTATTTTTCTAATCAGTTTTTCACCCCTCTACATGTGCTTCAACTTAACTGAGTCAAATAATGAGATCAGTAGCAGGACTCTGGAGATGTTCACTGCATTCTGAGGAGGCTATCCATAATGTTTGGGTCAGGTGTGTTTGGACCAGGGACACGTATAAAAGTTTCCTGATATCCACTCTCAGCAACATTTTCCATTCAAAGAGACACATTTGACCCTGTTGCTACAAAATAAAAAACTCCTAGAGCTGAATAAAAGGATTTACTACATCAAATGTTTTATTATGAAAGCTACCAAATTTAAGCTAATATATATATAGAAATATTAGATTCTGCTTCAAAAGAATCTTTTCTTGTAAAAGGGGATTCTTTTGCAATAAATCTTCTATTACAAAGAAAAAACATTAGAATGATGAGCCTTTCATATAAATATGGAAATGAAGAAAGATAAGTAGCATAGTTTGAAGCTAGTTACTTTTAAATGCCTGTTGTAGATATTATATGCAGATTTTGCATTGTAACTTACTGAAAAACTCCTTAAAGGACAATTTCTCATTGACCTAAAAAAAGCAATAGTTCTGTCACAGTGGAGGGACCAAAGAGCCACAAGTGGCTTTAGAGCTGCAGGTTGCAGCTCTAAATCTGACCCATCAAAGTGATGTAGAGGAAAATTAATGCTTGCTAAAATTTGTTAGTCAAAAATTCTGAGAAGATTGGTGGTGAGGGTTGCTGTGTTTTAAGAGGACAACTTCTAGTCTCCACAGTTTTAGCATTATGGAAGACTAGCAAGAAAGCCATTTTTTTATATATATTTTTAAGAAATACAAAAAGTTTTCCAGTTGGCATAAAAGTGACATGTGGACAATGTGAAAGAAGATGCTCTGGTCAGATAAGTAACTTTTTACCAGTAAGTTAATTGCAATGTCCGGCATTAAACTGATTTTATATTACCTTGAAAATGCCAAATCCATAAAACATGCAAAACATGAAGGTGGCAGCAGTATATGCTGAGTGGACGCTTTTTATTTATCAGGGAAGTGGAAGCAGGTCAGAGTTGATGGGAAGGTGGGCAGAGATAGATGCAAGACAATCCTGGAAGGAAAGCTGTTAGATTCTGTAAAAGACTAGAGAGTGGATCAGAGATCCATCTTCCAGCAGGACAACAGCCCTAACCAAACAACCTGAGCTGCTATGGAGTGGTTTAGATCAACGATATCCATGTGTTAGGATGGCTCTTTAAGTCCTGGTCTAAAAATGACTGACAATTTGTGTCAAGACTTGAAACTGTATGATCACAGGTGCTCTAAGCTTGAGCTGTTTCACAAACAAGCCTTGGTAAAGATTTCTTCTGTCTACCTACAGCTATAGCAGAGACATCCTGAAGCTGTAGTTGAGGTCTAGGCTGGTTTAATCATTTAAAATCCCTGTAGATTTTATAGATGTTGTAACATTAGTAGTTAATGTCAGTTTAATTTGTTTTAAGAACTAAATACTGTAGATTATTGATGAGGAATATATGAATATTTTATCAAATGATTATTTCTGTGGGCAAGATATAAAAACCCAGGAGTTATGTTTGCCTGCTTGGTATTATATTTAATTCTCAATGTAATTTTATTTCTTCATAAAAACCACTCTCAGTTTTATTTGGGTGAAATGAATAAGAATCCTAAGCTTTTGAAAGAAAATCCGATTTTCCTTTAGCTTTCCTCATCTACAGATAACAGTCCAACAAAAATGTATCTATAGTTCGGTTTCTCTTTTAATGTCATGGAAACATTAAAAGAGAAAGTGTTTATGTAGTTTAGTTCACGGCAGAGTTACAAGATCTCCTCTCCCCCCACCGATCTTAAACATTATCCTTCCTGTGTGTGTTTTAAAGACACGCAGACACGCTCACACACAATGCCAAATGCTTGTGTGGTCCATCAGCTGCTGGGCAGTGATGGCGTTGCCCCAGCGAGGCCCAGAAAGCTCATTAATCAAGCCGAGCAAGGAGTGGGTGGAAGGAGGATGCAGCGGTGGATTTCATTATCTTACTTCACAGCACTGCTAATCAGTACATTTATTGATGGTGACTATCCCCATTCACTGAAAGATTATAGTTTCTGTAATATGAGGGGAAAAAAAGACATTCACTCATGCAGTTTATATTTAGACACAAACTGTACATTTGCAATCTGTGCGAGCAAGCTGGCTGGGATTGATGCTTTCCAGGTAGAAGGAGAATCGGCTTATGTATGTTTTTATAATTAGATGCATACACACACGCACCCACACGCATGCAAGCGCAGCACCTAATGTCCTTGCCACTGTCTGTAATAAAGAATGGTTTTGTTTCTTGCAGCTAACAGCGGGACAAATGAAAAGTGGGTATGTTATTTTTATGGACATAAATAAAGAGGAAATGTTTATATTGAAGTAAATTTTAAATATTCCAAGGTTTCCCCCAGAAAACCTGCTAAGCCCGGTGGTTGGGTGCTAGGGCAGTCATTCAGCCAGCAGCCTGTCGTGTTTTTGAGTTAATTTTTATTTTTTTTAAATTGACAGAACATTTTAAAATATCACTTGATATTTATGTATTATTGAAAGATTGGAAGATTAATACCTGGACACCAAATATAAAGTCCTAAAAAATGCAAACATTTTATAGAAACTTAAATAAGTAAGCAATGCTTAGCCTGGTGGGGACACAAGTGAAGTCTGGTGGCCTGCCAGGCTTATAATACACTGGGGGAAATCCTGTATTCTGAACAAAAAATCTAATTATTACAGGAATTAAGCCTGTCCCAATAAGCAATTAGTCAATTAATCTCAAAATGAATTAAAATGAGCTTGATTCTGATGATTAATATGCTTTTTTTTTTTTCTTTTACATTCTGAAACATTTCATTTATGGTTTTGGTTGTAAGTGGTTCCGTCTTATTTATTGTTTTTTGGTTGTTGTGTTTTATATTGGATATTTAAAATGTCTTCCGGTTCCTGTGTTAAGTGTTCTTTACAATATTAAAGTTAGTTTGTCTTCGGGAGGGCAAACTTGCATTATGAAGGACACGAGCAAGACATGCTGACAGTCACTTATAGTTTGTGAGACTATCAGTGGGCGATGTCTATCATTTCCAGACATCTACTTGCTGTTCATTTAAAATATGTAGAAGGCTTTCTTTGTTGGGGCTGGACATTATCTATTATCTATGGTTGTTTAAGCTATCCAGTAAAGTTATTCGAAATGCCATAAAATCAACAAACACCGTTTAAGACGAATCGAACAAAAACGTCAGCTGTTGTGAGTTCAGTCATATAAATGCAATCACATGAAGCGAGGAAGAAGCAAAGACTTCTGAGTCATCTTTTATTTTTATTTTTTTCAAAAGGAAACCAATATTAAGTATTTGTGCTGTGCTGTGAGATCTTCTTTCTTTTCTTCTCGTCTGCTGAATAGAAGCTGTTTCCGTTGCAGTTTGACCATTTTAATGCATCCAGACAAAGCCGTTACCTTTTTGTAATGTTTGAAGTAGGCTTGCGTTATGTCACAAACATCGATGAGCCCTCGGGGAGCTCAGCGTTTTATCCAGAGACTCCTTCAGGTGTAAACTGGGGACTGATTTTCAAATGGCTGCTCTCGCTGCTGAATCCAGGAAACTTCTCTAAAAATCATCACTTTAAACTCTGTTGAACCATCAGGGGCTCAACCTTTGATTCCACACAGTGGGAATAATTTTCCCAAAAAACTTTTAGTGACATTATACGGACTGAATTTAAGCCGCTAAGAGATTTTTATTGTTGGCTCGAGTGATTTTTTTTATTTTTTTTATTTAATTTTATTATTATTTTTTTTTCAAGCACCATCGAAGATCAAGGACAAACATACAAGAAAATGCCAGACTGTGCAAAGTCTGAAATACACAAGATTGTGCAGACGCTGCAAGACGTGCACAGGTGTGCATAAACTGCTTAGGTTATAAAAATAGTGCATAAATAAACAAACAACAACAACAAAAACAAAAAAAGAAGTTGGTAGAAGTTAGCAAAGTCAAGCTTGCTGCTGAAATGAAGGCGCTTTCTGTGACTGATCAAGCGGCTCCGTCTGTGAGATTTAAAAATTTTTTTTTTTTTGGTAGATGAGGGGAAGAGCGGAGAGAATTCCTGTTTGCCTTTTTCAGTCACCTGATTGCCACGCTTTTCCTTGATGGACGGCCAGCGACCTGTCAAGTAAAGCAAAAACTAGTGAAGCATTTCTTTGGGAGGATCGGGGCAAAGCAAAGGCGGACAAGACTGCTACCATATGCTGCAGACTGAGGGAGAAGATGAGTTTTGCTGGAGAGACAAAGCTTGTGTAGAGCAGTAAAAACAAGGGAGAAGGAGAAGGAAAAAAAAAGAGAAAACCCTCCTCTGATCCGTCCATCTTCTCCCCTCCTCCCCAGTGGTACTAATTAGCAGCAGCAGATGAGTGGAAAACAGAAGCCTGAAGGAGAACAGGTTCATGTCAGGTTAGTGTATACTGTTGTTGGCCCCCCTCTCTGGTCTTCTACCATTCCCTTTTTCCTCTCATTCCTCTCACGCGCACGCGCAAAAATTCACATATCATGAGATCTCACCCACAGAAGTATCAGCTCGCTCTCATCTGTGCACACACACACACATACATACGCACCCTCCCGCACGCACTCACACGCATGCACGCACACACACTTAATAAGCAGAAGCTGCAGTAATTCCAGTGAGATCGAAGCTTTAGTTTTACCACAGCTCCTCGCGTATTCAAAGAACGCGTTCAAACCCAGGTATCGCCTGAGACTGGAAAATCATATAAGCGTCCAGCCCTCACAATTACTGCAAATCATGGCTCGGGTATTGTATTTGCTTGCCAATTATCTGTGGCAGTTTGCGTTTTAGCTTCCCCTTTTCAAGTATATGTTTCAGATGTGTCTGGGAGACGAATCTAATTCAGTTTGCGACAGTCCAGCTGTTTGCATTTTGCTGCAGTAATTGCTTGGATTTCACCTTTGTGTGACTTGTCATTTCGCATCAAGCAAAAACACATGACTAAAATCTCTATACCAGCCGTGTCGTGTTGAAAGCAAATATGTAGTTTCTCAAATTTATAAGCTGATTAATTTCTTTTATTTGGTCCTGTGTAACTTGTGTTTGTAAGAGCTTTATCTGTGTGTGTGCTTTTTGTGGCCTGGTATTACATTGCATAATCATAAGCTATGCCTTTTTCATTGCAACTAGATGCGCAACATAAGAAGACTCATTTGACCTTGCAGTGCTCTCTGACTCAGCTCCATCAGAAGTGTTTAATACCCACATTGTCTCGAAACACAGCAGTGAATCGTGCTTTAGTACTCTGCTCTCTGATGCTCATTAGCATGTGTCCTTCTACTGTAATGCTGCCTTTAAACTGTTGCATTTCCTTTGACCAACTTACCTTTCTCAAAAAGAAAATAAGTTTTTTTTTTTTTGCAGCCTCGTTAGATTTCCCTAAGTGATATTTTGATTACTTAGAAAAAAAATAAAAAGAGGAACACTGGAAGATGTGAGGTTGAAAGGGCTAATTAAAAAAAAAAAAAACAACAAAACTTTTATACCAACTCCAGAAACATGTTTAAACTGTCCAAATATTTTTGACTTTATTATTGTTGCTTGTTTTTGTCGACTGCTAAAAGCAATCAAATTAGAAATGACATAGGGGTTTTCAAATAGCTGTTTGTTTGGACTCTGCGGTAATAAATTTGATAATGAAAATGCTCAAATTGGGTTAGCAAAACTCCCTGATTGAATAATGGCTCCACTTTGAGTGCAGCCAAGTTGGTTTAAGGTGGGAAATAATGATGGAAACGATCATGATGGGGATCTTACGCCTAGCAGGCTGCTATTTTGGACATTTTTGAAGGTCCTAAGTTGAGAAAACAAGCGCGTTTGCAAAAGAATTCTTGATTTCAAATCTTTCTTGTTAATCTGTACAAAATTATCAAAAAATATGACAGCATAAAAAATATGACAAATTAAGACTCTTGATCAAGTCAAAGTAACTATGTGCCCTTCTCCTGGCACAAGCACCAGCAGTAACAAGGTGTGTTTGATGTTTATTCACCACTTAACTTGTCATTTATTTCTTTTCTCTCTTTTTTCATGCAGAATTCTATCCGACACAACTTGTCACTGAACAAGTGTTTTCTCAAAGTGCCTCGCTCCAAAGATGACCCCGGGAAAGTAAGTATGTTCAGACCAGCATGACGTGACTTAAAAAGTCCTGTTGAATCTGGTTTTCATTGTGTAATTTAAAAAGAAAAAAAAGTGAATCTTGGCAAACAATCTTAAATGTGGTACAAACAGGGCTCAGTCTGAAAAAATAAATTCAGTTGCATCAATTAAAAACATGCGTAATTTCAAGAAACGTTTGTTGAAACAGAGAGATAATAATGAAACATCAGTTATTGTAGATGATGCACAATTGGAAAGTAGTAGAAAGTGGCAGAGTGAAGACAGTTGGACAGCATGTTCTCCAGTGTCCTTGGCCCATATCAGCATAGGTACAGAAAGTTGTGGAGGATTTTCAGAAGCCACTCCAACTAAAGACTTTGTCAAAAAGAAAGCTTTGAACCTAGTCTGCCTCACAGAGAAAACTGAGTTGGTTTGACAGGAGACCAGCCTGATAACTAAAAAAATCTACTTACCATTTTACTTTTAGAAATACTTGGAACCATCAGAACTCTGTCTAAAACATGTGGAAGAATCAGATTTGTAATATTTATGATGGCCCTAATTAAACAAGAGCTTTATATGGAGGTTTTTTCCAATTTAGTCTTGTTGATAAGGGGGGAAAAAAAGAATGGAGTATGTTCAAATATAATATACATACTTACGTACTGAGGGATAGTAAAGGTTATTTATATTGCATTGGATTTGAAATTTTGAACTTTTTCTGAGTAGAAAACTATTTTCCGTCCATCCACCCAAATCTGGACTACATTTGAAATTTCTGAAATGAATCCATACCAATTTTTTTTAATTTATTCATTCAAATTTGTTTAAACAAAATTGGGAACTGCGAATATGGGAATAAATATGGAATTTAGATTTTTGGGGGAGAGAAATGGACAGCGACCCCGAAGAAATTTCTGCCTACATTTTACATAGGAATACCCACACACACACGCCTACATGCCCTGTGCACTTAAAAGCAGTTTGTGACTCCATAACCAGCTGTGGTGAATGCCTAATGCGGTTTTCTCCGTGTTCTGTTTCTCCTCCAATATTGATTCTGCCGAGTAATAATGTGGCACAGGGAGTAATGAATAATAAGTATATGTAGGTACACACCTTCATATCCAAGGCCTTTCATGCATCTGTTATGCTTTATTAGAGTTCTCTTCTCTGCGTTTTCTCTCCTGGACACAATCACAGGAAGCTTTAGATATGTTTCACGCCTGGCGCTGCTGCTTCTGCTGCTTCTGCTGCTTCTGCTGCTTCTGCTGCTTCTGCTGCTCCTGCTGTTGTGGTTACGAGGCAGACTTCTTTTTTTTTTCTTTTTTTAACCACAACCACTTCTGCAGCGCCAGTTTGATAACAACAATTTGTCAAGTCCTTGTTTGTGTTGAATCGAAAGACTTGGGCTCAGATGGGGGGAGAGAGAGGGGAGAGTATATAATTAAGGTTGATCACTGAAGCTTGCCTTTACATTATTTTTTAATAAACGCTCAAATGTTCAAACTTCCACCCTTCACAGGATTAATGCAAGAGCTGACCTACAACTTTTATAGAGAGAGAGAGAGAGAGAGAGAAAAAAAAAACTAAAAAGCCAAAACTTTTCAATGAACTCTCAAAACTCTGCTCATTTCGTTTGGGGGAGGAGGGCTGGTGGAAGGAGTTCCTTCTGACTGTGGGGATTTTGGAACCATTGAAAAATGAATTAGGAGGAAAGAAGCTTTAAATAATTCAGAGGAAATCCTTCAGCTTGAGTGGAGGCCCATAGTCTGGAAAGACACAAAGAGAGTGGCTCCCCTCCTGATTAGCCTGACTTGGACCTGAGCAGCACCTTAATTTACTACCAAGATCGAAGCGGTCGATACCTCGGCACCGGGAATGGAGGGTAGAGGGTGTATGTGAGGGGGGTCATCTGAGTGTGGAGAAGTTGAATGTACATGTTCTGCTTGAAGCCGCAGAGAGAGGGGTGAAGCTAAATCATCCATGTGCTAACGTTAATTGGCTGTGTACAGCTCAGTGATGTGGGACTGAGAGACAAGGGGAGGAGAAGAGGAAAGAAATATTGGGGCGGCGAGGAGGGTGGAGGCGGGTTGAAGCTGAGCTGCACCTACATGTGGCCAAGAAGAACGTCTTAGATTCATCCTACAGCTTTAGCTCTCCTTGGGAAGGAGGAGGAAACATGTTGCACAAACTGAAACCAGGAGGAAATTAAGGACCTATGAAAAGGCTATTGGCAAAATGTTATCCCTCATTGCACAGTTAAGATAAGATATTGACATGCTTTAGAAAAACAAAAACCGTATTGCTATTTCTCACTAAATTTTTCACGTTTTAAGTAAGTTCAAATCAACAAAATTATCTCTGCGTGCTAAGTACCAGAATAATGAGAGGGAGAACTTTTTAGAGGTTTTGTAACTTTCTGTCCAGAAGATTCAAACGGATGTAACCAGTTCAAGGAAGTCAAGATGATGATGTCATGGCTTTGTAGGTTTTTGATGGGTTAACTTACAAAATGAAGTTAAATACACGTTTGAGTTGTGTGTTTTGATCCACAACTCAAATGTTGCAATGTTCTTCTCTTCAAACAATCTGTTGCAAGACCTTCAGATATTTATACCGTTTAGGGGGAAGACAGATTCTGGATGTGTTTTGGTACAAAATGTTCATATCAACCCCAAAACAAAAAGAAAAGACCTTGTAAAGATGTGAAGAGAGTGGTGCAGGGAAATGAGTTGAAAAAGGTCATTACTCCAAAAGCCACATAAAATCCAAATATGTATTTTGCAAATGCACAGGGGAGCAAAGGCTTTTATTTCTGGATGCATCGTGTGGTTTAATGAAGCTGAAATTGAATTGTTTGATTACATTTGACGATTGTGACATTTTAAGGGGAAATTGAAAGCTTGCGAGTCCAAGAACATAAACCCAGCTAAGCAGCGTCTCAGCCAAAAATGCTAAAGCTTAGTAGCAAATAGATAATTACCCAAAGCATACCGCCAAAGACTGTGAATTTAGAACAACAAACTTAACATTTCAAGAGGCCGCCACAAAGACCTGAGGTCAGCCTTGTAGAAAATTAGACTTGGATCAGGCCTGGTTGAAGAATACCCAATAACTTTGGGAAAAAAACTAAAGTTATGATATGTATGTAAACTCCTAAAGTTAAAGAAAGTGATCGTCTCATATTATTCTGGCTATCAAATAGAAATAATTGTGGTAGCCTTAACCGACAAAAAACACTAAAATAAGAGCTTTCAACCATAAATGTTAATTTAACAGTAATGTTTTAATGTTGCGTATTAAAAGGGTGTGAGTGAATTTTATGTGGAAAAATGTGGCCGTAAAAGATCAAAAGCAGGGGACTGTGCTCAAAAGAGAAGCAGATGCTCTAGATGTATTTAAAATAGATGGGAACATTATCTAAAGATGTGCAACTAAAGTAAGAAAATTAAAGTTGTGCAAATAACAACACAGCTGTTTAACAGGGTGATTTCTTCTTTTTTTTCCATAGAGATGTGGCTAGAAATTTTCTGTGTACCAGAATAGAATAATTTTCAGCTTGATTGGCCATGATTGGTTTCAACTTTTTGTTTGTCTCTGAAGGCACTATATACGGTAAACTGAGTACAGCACAACTTTGGTTAACTTTTTCTGTAAAAGTTCTTGAAGAGAAATCTCAAACAGCCAAAATTAGTGTCGGTGGGTTGAGTGCCATAATCCACCACAGCACTCCGCTTTAAAAATATGATCAGAATACCTGAGAATCCTGCTCCTTTACCAAAAAATGTTGAACAGAAGAAGAAAATAAAACCATGCCTCACATATGAACAGCTTGTAAAAGTGACAGATGAAAAGCTGGAGGCGTCTCTTAATGTCTAAATGCGGTTAAAAAGCTGTCAGCTTTGATTAAACTTTACACATCTTCGTAAAGGCTAAAATTGTACTGTGGTCATGGGTTAAAAGTCACATTTTAGAAGTACTTTCTCCTGAACAGAGTGACATACTGACATATTGGTCTTTAATGTGGCAAAAAAGCAGCTTTTTTTATTGTTATTATTATTAAGCTGTTGATAGTGACCAAAACAGAGAGATTGGGAATAAAACATTTCATAATGGCATCTTATGCAGTAATGCCTACAAGCAGAAATGCATCAACAAGCCTTCTTGGGAGGAAGCTTCATAGAAAATGAGGACTAGTTGGGGACATTATGTCTCACGGCCGCCTTGGGAATACCTCAGCTTTGGTTGCACTCACGATGCAGGCTTTAAAAAAAAAATATTTTATAACTTAATATTAGATATCTGCTGATAAACCCTATCTGCTTCCCCAATGTCTGCAGCTGTAGAATACTCCCAACTACTTATAAATAATTCACATGACCCCGAATATAATCTACTGACGGAATAGTGAGTGAAAATCCTGTTCTTAGCTAGAAGCATCCCTCTCCAGATTTCCATAGACTTCTTCTGCTTTAAATGAGAAAGTAAAAAGGTAATAATGAAAGTTTTACTTGAAGTCTACAGGCTTGTAAAGACCTGAATGCTGACCTGCGTAATTTTTTGTGCGGTTACTTTTCAGGGCTCCTACTGGGCGATAGACACCAACCCTAAAGAGGACTCGGTGCCCAGCAGGCCGAAAAAGAGACCGCGTTCTGGAGAACGGGTAGGATTTTACCAATCTTCCAGAATCTTTAGTTTGTTGCCACAGAGAACAATTCCCGGGAATGCATTCAAAACACTCGGTGAGGGCACATGAGGATAACAAAAGATGAACTCTTTCCATGGTGCTGCAGAGATATTTAAGCAGATTTAAAAAAAAAAAACAACAACAATTTTTAAAATTCCAAGCAGCAAAACTAGCAGCGCTGCTACTGTTCTAACCGGTTTGGCTTACATTGACCCCCTCATGTGGGCAGAAATCTAAAAACAACACTTGCTTATGGAAAAAAAAAAAAAAAAACCTCACTGGCTTCATGTGTGGTTCATTTAAACTGAACCAAATCATAGCCACGATTAAGCGCTGTGCACATATGTGCTCCCTGATGTTCACCAGAGGCTCGTCGGGCACGTTCTTCAGTATCTCACAGGAGGAGCAGGAAAGGAAAGTTACAGGGAAGATGAGAAAAAGCAGGCACAGGAATGAAGATTGGTTTTGAAAACACTGATTGACAGCAGAGGAGGCTATAAATATACGTAACCCAGCATCGGCTCGGCAGAATGCGGCTGGGTGTTCAGTCATTAACCCTGCAGATCTGAATACAAAAGCGGTGCCGGGATAGCGCCGCCATGAGTTGCAGGTCTCGTACAAACCCCTTATACAATCCTCTGTTGTTTTTGCTCTGTGTGCAACAAACTGTGCATGAAGTTTCGGTTTCTTCAGTACTTAGTTTGCATACTCATAAGCAATTAAAAAAATAGCATTGAGACCAAACAGACACCTTCTAGTACATTTAAAAAAACTAGAATATTGTGTAAAAGTGAAATATTTATTATCAGCCGTCTCAGAAAGTGAAACTCGTATATTATATTGAATCATCCCACACAGAGTGACGGTTATAGATTATGAAAACCTAAAATGCTGCAAAAACACTTTAGGTGTCACTCTCTCATCACCTGAGTAACTCAAAGCACATGGTTCTTTAGTCTCTCACTGTTTTGGGCAAGAAAGCTACTCAATCGTGGGAAAAACTGCAGATGTCCAGAAGACAGCCATCAATATCAGTCACAAGGAGGGTGAGCCACCGAAGATCATTGCTGAAGAAGCTGGTTGTTTACAGAGTTCTGTATCCAAACATATTCATAAAACATTGAGTGGAAGGAAGAAGTGTGCTTGGAAAAGATGCACCAGCAATGGGAAAAACTGCGGCCTTAAGAGGAATATCAAATCAAATCCATTCCAGAAGAGCCACCACACACAGATGAATACTAGACATGGACTACAAATGTAGTCCATGTCTAGTACCAGAAACAACTCTTGTACCAGAGACAAATTCTTACCTGAGCTCCGGACAAAAGGAACTGGACTTTTGCGCAATAGTACAGAGTCCTGTTTTCAGATGACAGTAAATTCTACATTTCATTTGGAAATCAAGATCGCTTGGTTTTGAAGAAGAGAGGAGATGAACAGAATCCATTTTGCTTGGTGTTCAGTATGAAGTTTGAAACTGTCAGTAATGGTTGAGTTGCCAAGTCGTCTGCTGGTGTTGGTGCACTGTGTTTTCTAAAGTCTACAGTCAATGCAATCGTCTACCTGGAAATTCTGGAGCTTTTTATGCTTCCCTCTGCTGACCAGCGGTATATCCTTTATTCCAGCAGGACTTGGCATTAGCTCACACTGCCAAAGCCACCAAAAAGTGGTTTATTGATCATGTTGTTCCTGTTCTTGATTGGTCAGCAAACTTCCCTGATCTTTAACCCTCTAAAAAAATCTATGGGCTGTTGTTGTGAAGCAGAAGATGAGACACAATGCCCAACAAGGAAGCAATCTGGTCTTCCATTTCCCCTACGTATTGATGCAGTAACTCCTCCAAGAGGAACCCCAACCAAGTATTGAGTTCATAGAAATGTACATATCTTTCAGTAGTCTGTCATTTATGCTTCAAACATCCATTTTTGATTGGTTTAATGCAATATTTCTAATCTTATGAGACACTGAATTTTCAGGTTTTCTTTACCTGAAAGCCATTACACATAAAATGTTTAACTCTATGTGTAATGGATCTCTCCAGATCAGTAAAAATTTATTTTTAACAAAAGATTAACCAGACATCAAAGTGCAAATGGTTTTTATCAGTATTGAGCAGGAGTGGTGCAACACACACAGACATGGTGCATGTCTGTGTGTGTTGAAGGACAGGAGGAATGCATGACTCAAAGTTTTACTGAACTCCACCTGCAACACTCATGATCCGCCTCTCAGCACCTCCCATGCAGTTCAAATGGTTAATGATCGGATTATAGTGGTTTCAATTAGTTTATAATGAATAAAAATGTACGTTTCTGATCTTCTGAAAACATCACACCGTTTAGACGTGTGCTCAAGTCACCAGCTATTCCCTTGCGTATGATTTACATCAAAACATCTAATTTCCAGGAGCTCCAGCTTCACTGTGCAGGTAATTCTCTTGTTTTTACTCCACTAGACTCCAGCGAGATTTTCTGAACGTATACCTGACCGTGTTGTGACGTTCAAGTTGTTCATCACGGTTGCCTTTCTACCTATTATCCAACATCTCTTGTCACTGCTAGTTGGAACATAATCATTATCTCCCCGTTTTCCTGCCACTCTCCTCTCTACCTCCTGGTCCATGCCGCTGCCTTACCCTCTCCCCCTATCCCCCCATTCAGTCTTGGGAAAAGCTCAGGCAGGCGTGGAGCAGCAAAGTGCACAATCACTGTTGCTCACTTGAGGAAGACTGGAGAGAGAGAGAGAGAGAGAGAGAGAGAGAGAGAGAGAGAAAGTGTTGCCTGAAAAGAAGCAAGAGAGAAGTTTGGAAGGAAGGATGCAGAAAAGAGAAACAGACGTCAAGGTAGACAGAATGTTGAGGAAAAAGCGGAGCTGCGAGGAGTGGAAAAGAAGTAAAGAGGAGCTGGAGAAGGAGGGAGGAGAGAGTATTCCGGGCTTGTGTTCCAGTTAATTACCACAGAAGGCCCTGGGGCTGCCGTTAGACATATTTTCTTCACCAACGATTTTTTTTTTTTTATTACAAACATTAATTAATTCAGAGCCTTGTCATCTCGTCTTACATGGATGGGCCCTTCGACCCCTTTTCTTATGCCTCACTTGCACCGCTGGCAGACACACCGTGGGCTGTCACATGGGCTAAGGAGAAAATGGGAGGTTACAAGTGCGGAGATTTATGGCGGCATTACTGTCTGGTGGGGGGGAGGTGGACTAAATATGTCTTCGTGCTTTTATTGGGGTGCGTTTAGTTGCACCTGGGCTGGGAGCTTGTAAAGAGTTTTAAGTTGGCAGCGAGGCTAAACGCCAGCCTCATAAATCCATTGTGCTGTTAGCTGTGTAGCTGCGGTGAGGATATTTACGGCCCTTTCATTTCGTGTATACCTCTCTGTCTGCCTGTCTGTCACCACTCAATTATCTACCTATTCTTTCTGTCTTACCGCTTTCTTCCACCAGCCCCCCTTTTTTTGCTCTCCCCTCGTCTCCTCTTTGTCGGTATTTTTCTAAGAGCTTCCGTCAGGGGAACCAGCAACCCGTTTGTCTGGGAGTTTATCATAAATTAAAGATTGCATTGTTACCAACCAATCCTCTTACTGTAAGCAGTTTGGGAAGTCAGCCAAGCCAGCCTTGAACCTTAAAAGAAGTCAAACAAGGAGAAAACCCCCCCACATATTTTCTTTTTTTTTTTTTTTTTTTTTCTTTTTTGGGGCATCAGTGTTGCCCCTAATCAATCCATGAGTAGCTTCTTGTATCTCATAGAGATGTGCCCCTGCTTCGGCTCACAGGGAAGACGGCGGCAAATGAAACGCTGCAGAATACGCCTGAAATGTGTAAATAATTCATGAGGAAGGCTTGATTCATCTTACCAAGTGCAAGTGATGTGTCCACTTCCCAGTCTGCCTAAGTGTCCGGCAATTTACGCGAGGCGCGCGCCGACTTGTTCACGCGGTTCTCAGCCCGGAGCGTCGGGGTGAATCAGGGGAGGCTCGTAAAAGAATCATGAACTTGAAGCGGACAGAAATTTCTTCATAACCTTTGTCACATTTAATTTCTCATCTCATTGCCAAAATCCTCTGGGTATCCCCAATCAGTGCGAGCCAGATTTAGATTTCTAGTGAATCTAAATGAGGAGAAAAGGCTCTCAGGAATTCAGGAAGTGCTACATTATGGACTGCACTCTGCTGGATTTATTCATTTATTTATTTTTTTTGCCACAGGAATTTATCCAGGCTCACTTATTATTATATGTTGGTTATAATTGACAGTAAGTGTGTATTAAGTTTGTGTATCATTTATATGTGTGCACCGTATATATATGCTTTTTAAGCTTTTTTATGTTTTGTCATGTTACAAACACAAACCCGAGTGTATGTCATGGAGGTTTTATGTGAAAAATAACAAATAATTGTATAGTGAAGGATTAGTGATATAGTGGTTTTCTTCTTTTTTTTTTTACATTCAAGTCTGCAAAATGTGACATGCATTTGTATTTAGCCCCCTTTAATTTGATACCCTTTAGTAAAATCTAGTTTAAAGAACTGATTAAAGATGTTGCCTTATTCATAAACAGTGTCCATGGGAAGATTGATGTTGTTTAAGGCGTTTCAAATCAAATTGTCTTACTTCTAATATTCCTTAATACTATCTGCATGTTATTCGTTCAGGCTGTTGTGCACAAACAGCAGGCAATTACAGCAGAATAAACAAATACCAGATAAATAAATTTAATTATTTGTATTCGAACATTCACAGATACTGTTTAAAAGTTTTGTGCAGAACTTTTGGAAGAGGCTCTTCTGCTGCTGAGGAACAAATGTGTTCTTAAATTGCATAGTATTTAATTAATCCTTAAAGAGAAAATATTTACAGAGTAATATTATAAACTTAATGTGAAGGGCCCAGACTGACTGTTACTTGAGCAGAGTGTACAAAACAGTTTTAGTTTTCGCAATATCCCAAAAAAATTTTTCTTGACCATATTCTATTACTGAATAAATGCATGAATGAATGAATGCAAGTTTATTTCAATACTTCGGAGAACAAAAACAATGAAGTTAATAAAGAAAAACAAGGACAAGAAAAAATAACAAAATATGTGCAAAAATCAGTTTCAAAAGGAGCAGGAAAAAGTATAAACTTATAATAATAATAAAATTTTATAATAAATTAACTAATATTCAACTACATAAAAAAGGAACTTGATTTAATTTCCCTTTGGGATTAATAAAGTATTTTTGATTTCAAATTGAATTGAATTATCAAGTGGATATCTGTAATAAATATGCCACCGGCTAATAAATGACTGTTATATAAATGAATACGACTCCGAAGAAATATTACAACAATGTGTATGTTTAAATTTATTAAATCTAACCATCCATCCATTTTCTAACACCCTGGTCCCTTAGTGGGGTCGGGAGGGCTGCTGGTGCCCATCTCCAGCTAACGTTCCGGGCGAGAGGCGGGGTCACCCTGGACAGGTCACCAGTCTATCGCAGGGCAACACAGAGACACACAACCATAAACTCACCCCCTCACACCTAGGGAGAATTTAGAGAGACCAATTAACCTGACAGTCATGTTTTTGGGCTGTGGGAGGAAACCGGACCACCCGGAGAAAACCCACTCATGCACAGGGAGAACATGCAAACTCGAGCCCCGGACCGGGAATCAAACCCAGGTCCTTCTTGCTGCAAGGCAACAGTGCTACCAACTGCGCCACTGTGCCTAAATCTAACTAATAGATTTTAAATACAGTATACCGCAACCTATTGTGACATGGCTTCATCCTTAATCTTATTGAACATATTTCTTATGTGCGCTTTTAAATTGTAGGATATTAATTTGTTTAAATTGAAAGTCTAATTTGTTCCATAATTTCACTCTACAGATTGAGACACTCATATACTCCTCTCTTAAAAATGACACACAAACTTTAGATATTTGACAGGACTTGAGAAAATGTTTCTTTAATACATAAACACAGAGTACATAGAGTAACTCGGGTGTATAGAAAACACTCTGAGGTAACTTATTATATACCAATATAATTATGCAATTCCTCTTCTATAAAGCTATAGAGACTATACAGCGTTTGAGCTATAAAGACTAATAATATCTGTGTCTGTTGTCATTTGCACTTCCTTGAAGGCATCAACCCCTTATAGCCTGGAGTCAGAGTCCCTGAGAATGGACTGCATCATGTCAGGAGGCGCATCCCCAACACTGGCCATCAGTGCAGCAAATAACAAGGTAGGACATCAGTCCAGATTTAAGGAGAGGGATTGGTTTTGTTGTTGCAAGACAACCAGTTATGAACAATTATGGAAAACATTATTAACATTCCCAGCATGCTACTGACTTAGGTTCTTATCTAAACTAAGAAATCAGTTTTACTTTTGCCCTGTACATTGGTCAATGCTCAGATTTTGTAGTAATTTAAAACAATAAATATTTAGTACTTCCTGTTTCTCACTCTTTATTATCAATGTCTTTTTCAGGTTTTTTTTTTTTTTTAATATTTATATATGCATAAAAATCAGATTTTTAGATTGACATTAAATAGATCAAACTTCCCCATTTTTAACTAAGAAAATTAAAAAGCTGAAAAAGCTGAGATGACGATGTCGTGTCTGTGGGTGTATTTTAAAGAAACACATCAAACACATTGAAATCTTGTGTGATGTGATGGAAGAAATAACAGAAATCGATCTAGAGAGAGAATTGTGAACTTTGGGTAAAATTTTCAGATGCTGTGTTCATCCGTTCAAACATTTATGAGAAAATGTAAATACTGTAGGATTGTACAGCCATCCTACTGTTCAGCAAGGAGACAGATTCCTTGTCTGTGTTTTGGAATGAAGTGTTCAAATCAGCCTCACTGCAAAAGCAAAATACCTTTTGATAACGTTCTAATTGGCTGAAGCCTGGAAGACCAGTGAACTATCTACAAGGTTTAAAAGGCCACTCAGCAAGGAAGAAGACCTTACTTCAGCTACATACTGCAAAAAGTCAACTCAGAAAAGCACTCTTGAAAACAAGCCTTAATTATAGTAGACATGTCTTATAAACTGATGAAAGTCACATTTACTGAACATTTAGAGAAAAGTCCCGAGGACGCTATCCCAGCCATGAAGTATGGAGGAGGCGGCATCAAGAGTATGTGCAAGAAAACATTTAGTAAAAGTTTACTTGCCTGTTATTCTGGCATTAAGCAAATGAAACTAAATTGATTTACTGAAATTGCGATGATAAAAACAGACTGTGTTTTTTTTTTTTTTTTTTTTACACATTGTGTGTATATTTGATTGACAGCACTAAGGCCCTCCTCTTGGCTCTGATTAGTTGTTTCTGACTGAATAGTGTATTTCTGCATAGTGATGGTTTCTAACAAATATGTAAAAACATTTTTTTTCTAGATTAAAGTTACCTACTGGGAATCAAACATATTGATTGACACTGAAAATAAATGTCCAGTTTATTAGATATTTCATTCGAGGAAGCAACAAGAAAGCCTTGATTAGCAGTTATTTTAATATTGATAGTAGCTGTTTCTGAGCAGTTTTAATCAACACAGAAAACTTTTTTTTTTTTTTTCCCTTTAAGATGTACTTCTCACAATATACGTTAAACATGTCAGCTTCCACTCACTGTGTTACTCCAGCAGAAGCTCAAACACATCTCTTTTAAGACATCACTTTACATTTTGAAACAATGATTCAGAGCAGGGCGAGGAAGACCTTGACGATAATGATGCAGATGCCAACGTCAATGATATCCGCCCACGTCCAGACAGGTGGCGTCCTGCAGGCACAGCAGCGTGTCAGAGCCTCATCTCTTACATATTTCCTCACTAATCTTCTGTTATGCTCAAAAGACAACTTGACAGAAAAGCATGGAAAAACTGAAAAATATGTTTCTTAATTAGATACTTGGTATGCTGTTATTAGCATATTGGATTGTTTTTTTACTCTAATATCTTTACTTGAAGCTGTGTTACATCAAATACAACCTACAAATATGCCTTGTAATACATATCCTGTATTTCTGTGCAAACCGTAAATATCTTCGAGACTGCAAAGTGTTTTCCCTGCTGCGACAATGTCACAGTAAGGAGAATTAAATCTTATTTCACTGCAGATTTCTCCACACCCACTAAAACTGGGAAAGACTTCTCAGAAATGCTCTTTTTTTGTTGTTGTTTTTCTTACCACTAGATTTTCCACAGAGTAGAGTGCTGCCCCAGAGAGCTTTTACTGTTGTCTCACCCGAAGGCTATGTTTTCACATTTGTCTTTACAATTAAACGTAGCCCGGAGGTAATCCTGACGCTCTGCTTCACAAGTCCTGACAGTCAAATAAAACAAGAGAAACATGATTCAACATAATTCTGAGGCACCGCTTTTTAAAAAGCTTTGTGATGTGTCAACACGAGACATTACGCTGTGCAGCTCCTTTCACTACAGAGGGAGCTCTCTGGGTTAGGTTTTTCTTTTCCTGTTTTTTTTTTTTTTCATGAAAATTGTGGCACCGCAGTTGTCTGTTGATGCAGGGATAAGACAAATTGCACTGACTAATGCTTTAATTTCTGTTTTTACTTTGACTCGAAGCCTTGCAAAAATATTATCCCGTGAACTTTTTCACATTGAGTCACTTTACTCCCACAAGCTCCAATGAGCTGCATTGGGAATTCATGCGATGGGCCAAAAGAAGGAAGTGCAGAATTGTGAAGTGGAAGGTCATTTTTCTGACAAATCTAAATTAAAAAACAGGAGCATTCATTTACATTATTTGCGTCAATACATTTTAGAACCACCTCTTAGTTCAGTTACTGCTACGAGTATTTGGGGTTATGTCTCTACCAACTACAAACTTTGCACACTATTGTTTGCTAAAAAGCTTGTAATTCAAGTTTCAAGTTTTGCCCAGATTTTCTTTTGGACTTAGGTCTGAGCTTTGACTAGGCCATCCCAATGCAATTTGATTGTAGCTCTGGCTGCACTTCTTAAGGTCTGTGTACCATTGGGAGACCAAGTTCCAGGTTTTTCATTTTTGATCGCTCTGTCTTTAGTCCCATACATCTTCCCATCAACCTTGACTGACTATCATATTTCATAGTGTAGGTGGCTTTCTCAGGGTTAGTTTTGTTCACATTTTGTTCAAATTTGGCTTCCTGTCACTATAGAGCACCTTTTTCTGCCTAAATGTGCCTCTTTAGCCACTTCTGAATAGCACTAAAGAAATTAGACTGATAAAATGAGCAATACCCTGCGACAGACTGGCGCCTCTCTCCCAAAACGTTTGCTGGAGATAGGCACCAGCAACCCTGCTGACCCCATTAGGGACAAGGGTGTTCGAAGATGGATGGATGGATGGATGGATGGATGGATGGATGGATGGATGGAAAATTAGCAATAATTTTACATATGCAGGCTGTAGGTAAGACTAATTTTATTATGCCCTTCATAAAATTTCCACTACTAAATGATACTGATGCCACAAGGATAATTTTTATCATCGTAGATGCCTTCAATGTCATTCAAATGCTTTCTTTTTTAAAGTAAGCAATCGTCCACAACTGGAAAGAACTCAGTCATATTCCTTCCTGTTTCTCAAGGCAAAATTCTCTTCTTCAGAAACCTGAAATTAGAACTAAAAATGTTCTTATATTTAAAAAATATATAAGATATTATGTATATATTGATAAACTATGATTTCTTCTTAATTATTTTCGTTTTTCTTTGACATATAAATGAAATGGTTCTCATTTACAGGCATGGAGTGAATTTTGTGGTTCTAGGACATTGTTTTGTTAGAGCAAGGACAAAATTATCCGAATTACAAATGTGCACTTTGTGCTTTAGCTGTTGCTTCATGAGATGTTGCTACTTACCACTTTTACATTTTGCAGTCATAATAAGGTGTTAATTAAAAAAAAAAAAAAAAAAAAAGTTTAATCTCCTTCCCTCAGTTTGATGATGATTTAGCAAAAAACCCTAAAAGCAATGAGTGAACTAGATGAAACCTTGTTGTCTTTGTGTGTTTAGGTAGCTCTGTATAACCCTGAAGCAGAAGGCGGTGAGAGTCCTGGGAGTCTGGGTGGCAGCCTGAGCAACAGTCTTTCAGAGCAGAGTTTGGCGTCTGTCAGCCTTAATAGCCTGAACCCCACTGTCAGCAGCGGCAGCAACGTGCACAGCTACACACCAGTAAGAGCTCGTCTTTGTTATGGCTGCGAGTGTTGTGAGTGTTGCAGGAGGACGTCCGCCTGTCACAGAGTGTGTCATATTAAAAAGATACCTTAGCTGGGCCAACATTTTCCCTCACCTCTCATCTGGTTTTTTGTCATCAACCTTTGGGAAATTTTATTCAATCTGTATTAAACCTGTCTCTCTGTGACATCCTGATTCTGACATCATCTTGGTGATTCAGTGGGTGCCGAAGGTGTCTGCTGCACCCTTAGCGGCTACCGATGTGTGCATCGGATCTGCAGCTAACTCCTGAAACTCTCCCTTCGTGTATGACGTCAAAGTTCGAAGCCAAACAGATTGTTTTTTTTTGTTTGTTTGTTTTTTTATTCACTTTTAGGTGATTTTTTGAATGGAGAACTTGTATTTGTTTTCAAAAGTCTTACATTGGAGACATGCCAAGTTTGAGAGTAAAATGCTAAATTAAATTTTCATGTTTAGCAAAAACAATTTTGAGAGAAAAAAAGTCACCATGTGTCAAGGCATTTCGGCAGCGATGCAGGTGAAAGTACAAACACATGAATTTGTCTTGTTGAATGCAGCCATCACACGCAATATTATTTACCCTGTAAATTGAGTTTTTTGTTTTGCAGCAGACTATCGGTGGTGCTGGCACAGCCCCGCTGCACCCCTCAGGGCTGAACACAACAAAATGCATTTTAAATCTGTGAGAAATAATAGGATGCTTTGAAGGAGGCTCACTCCTGTCATGCAAAAATAAATCAGCAGGTGAGGAAGAAATGTACCTGTGCCATCTCTGATGTATTTAAATGGTGTCTGACCCCTCTAGATTTGACCTATTTAAAACACAGGCAACGGTAAAAGAATAAGTTATCTTGCAAGCAAAGAATTACGGATTTTGTGGCCTTTTTCCTTGTAATGCAGAAACATTTCAGACATCTGGTAAGTGATGTCTCTGTCCAAATATTTCAGCATCTTTTCAAATCAGCAGACATTTACAACCACTTAGCACTTTGATCAGCTATGTGGACCAAAAACCAAGTGTTGCTTTCTTTTTGGCTCTCTCCTTTCTAATAGTGTCTTCTTTTATAGCAGTATGGATTTATTCCACAGTCAGAGCTTTCGAAAAAAAAAAAAAAATTGTTTTAGAAGATCATCACCCCACTTCAAATAGAAATGTGTAACACCACACATAAATCACAGTTCGGTTTGAACCTCAGCTTCAGGGTCGCAGTTGATATAACGGCAAAAAGAAATAAAAGCCACATTCTGTTTTTTTTTTTTTTTTTTTTTTTACATGACATTTTTACCGCTTTTTTTTTTTTTTTTTTAATGGAACCTTGCCCATTTAGTCTGTTTCAGCTTTAGTTAATTTCCTCTTGTAAGTATGCTATCAGATGTTCCTAGATGTGCCAGGTACTGTGTTGCATCTTACTAAAGTGTTATAACACAGCTGTTTTTATGGAGCAATCGGAAGATTCATGTGGTAGATTAAGCTAAGTTTTTCTTGATTTGCTAAGTTGACTTTTTTACAGACACAAGCAATTTCTCATTATCTCCTAGTTATATGATGCAGATTATATGTTTTGAGCTAAAAATAACAAGAGAAGAGAAAACTATTTAATCTCAAAGTGTTACAAAGGGTCGATGTGTTCACAAATTCCCCTTTTCAGTTTCACTCTCAGAGCCACATTTAATGTTTTGGTCCAGCCAAACACCAGACACCCTATGCATCAGCAGTGGATTGTGCAACAATCTAAAATATTATTCAGCCTTGTGAAAAGAATGACATTAGGCACGTCACTGTGACAAAGGAAAGTGGGTTTTAGTACAGTAAATGAGGAACCATTGATGATTTAACATTTTTTTTTGTTTGTTTAGCAAAAAAAGCTAAATGTGTGCATTGCAGTTCTTACTTAGAACATAAATAGTCACTCACTGTTAAATTTTTAAGTTTTGAACTTTCTTTGTTAAAACATATGTTACCGCCATTTTTAACCCAGTCATATATAAAATGATTATATATCATCACATAACAATTAGTTTTTTGCCCCCTGAAAGCCATTATGAAGTTCAGTTTACACATTATGTAACACACATCATCCTACAGTTTCCAAATTCACGACTCTGCACAATTAATGTCAATGTTATGTATTAACATATGACTTCTTTTCTTTGCACTGAGGCTTGTTTCTCTGCCACCACAGCTCAAAATGGGAAAGCCAAGAGAACATTCCAATTAAGTAAGGCTGACGTTTGTTTATTAAGAAGAAAAATTGTCATTAGCATAAACTTGTGTTAAATATAGACTTATCTGTAGCTTGAGAAAACTTTTTTTTACAAGACTTAGTCCCACAATCTCTTGAATCAGTAATACTTCCATTTTCAAACAGTACGTTAAAGACATAAAATGCAGTAGCATGATGGCAGCTTTGTTTTCTTTTATTATATTTAATTTATTTACTTGTATTTTACAGAGTTTTGTGTGTATTTCTATGGTCAGGTTCTTACTCTGTTTTGCTGCAGCGCAGAGACAGATTTTCATTCTCTTCCTGCCTGTCCTGTTAAATTTAGCAGCGCGGAGTTAAAGGCTGCTTTGTTCAACAACATTTGATGCGGGTTTACAGCTGAGCAGGAACACCACTGCTCTTTATTGCTTCTCTTTTGTAACAGCTGCTCACCTTTTTACCATCAATCACTTTTCTCCTGCTACCTCCCACCTGCATTAGCAAAAAGGTCAGCGCAATCTCATCTCGTTAACCTCCCATTTCTGCGGGCCATCTTTTGTTTTCCTTCTGCCTTCATCACCACGGCCACCCCTCGCCCTTCCTCCTCCCGCTCCTCCATCCTTTCAGACCTCATTTGCGGTCTAGTCCGCTGAGGATCGGGGTTAGTTCTGTCTCATTACCTGGTGCAGGTGACATCCTCCTGACTGACAGTGATTACCGGTGGCACCATTGGCAGAGATCGCACACACATGCCAGCGGAGTTTACCGAGAGGCTCCCATTACCGGGTGCAGGTAGATGTGTGGGTGATGGCGTCATGGAAAGTTGGCTCATATTGGCAGAGGCACACTGATCACAGCAAATTGCTTGTGTTCACCGGCTGGATGGCGAGGAGGATGACAGCTGGGATGAGATGATTGAGGATGGAGGAAGACGAGCTGCAGTCGCGAAATGAGAAAAATTGGAAGCGCCGTGCTTTTTTTTTTTTTTTTTTTGTGTATTTATGGAGAAAAGAAAATGATTGGTTTTCTGTTTCATTTAGCAAAATTAAATTAAGTTTGATTGTCATTGTGAACTGCAGAATTAAAAACAAATCATAGAAGGACATTTGCAAGACACAGTAAAATGTGTGTTTTTTTTTGTTGTTTTTTTTCATTATTCTAAAATAAACTGGATTTTTATGTAGTTTTGCATTTCTGGTTTGCACGGCATCTCGCCCAGTCAAAATGACAATGGGCCTCACCTGTTGTGTTTCAGTTATTTAAAATAAAAAATATTTTGTGTTACCCAAGCAGCAGAAATCCTGAATTCTGCTGAAAAATTTTTGCCGTTGTGCAACTTAATGTTAAGATAAACAACATTGAAATTCAGAATTTAAAATGTTTATCTGGAAACCATTTACAGAGAAATAACCAGGGATGCACAACATAACTGATGTAACATCAGTATTGGCCAATGTCAGTCATATTTAAATATATCAGTAGGTTTTAGGAGAAAAACTGGGCTAATAATACTAATAATTAATGTTCTTTCACATTTTGTAGGCATTTGTGCATGTTTTTCAGGAACGCACAGTACTTGGTTTGGGTAGTGATAGTGACGCAGCACAGGTTTGCAAGATATTTATCTGATATGGATATTGGCCAGAATTTTCACAGTGGTAACAATTTTAGACAATTTTAGACAAACACTGCCTATAAAAGACCTTCAAATCAGACTAAGTGTTTCCTGCTTGGATTAGGATCAAAAATATTTCAGCCATAATGTTTCATAGACCAAGTCTATGTTTACTTTTAACCATTGAGGAAAATCTTAATATTGATATTAGTTCTTATTTCAATTAATTAGAGGCACATTGATGGATGTATTTCAAGGCCGAAATACTTCTTCCATCAAAAAAAGAAGAAAAAACAATTTGAAAATCTCATTGCACAAATGCTAAGTAGTTCAGTATCTTATTATTATCGTAAATAATATTGCTAATGGTTTTAATATTGTTATTATTGTTAACCATTTCCCTTTTTGTTTGACACAATGATCACTGATGATACAAAACCTAAATGTGACTGAATAGTCAAGGCTATGTGTCTGTGGCTCTTGGAAACCAGAATATCTATACACTACAATGGATGTTTTTGTGCCTGGAACACTTTGTTTATTTTTCCTTTACCTAGAGCAACTTTGTTTCTGGATCACTTTCAGAAGATTTTGTCAGTGCTTAAATATTTACTATATCCACAGATTTACTTTTCTTCCCCCTCTTTTTTTTTTATTTATTTTTTTTTAAGAACACTACGTCCACATCTTTTTTTGTCTTTCCAAAGGTGAGCAGTCACGCAGAGCCTTCGTCTCAGTCCTTGAGCCTTCAGCAGTCAGCCCAGGCTCCACCTCCGCCCCAGCAGCCCCAGTACGGTTTACCTGTCCCGGAATCGCGGGACAAGCAGCTCTGCTTCGCCGACTTCGAGGACCTCAGCTCTTCTTTCCGCAGCCTGTACAAGTGCGTCTTTGAGCAGTCCTTTTCACAACAAGGTGGGTGTCAGCCTCACTGCGGGTTGTTGATGCCAGCCTGTCCAACAATACACAATTTTTGAAGTGTGTGTGCGTGTGTGTGTGTGTGTGTGTGTGTGAGAGAGAGAAAGGAGAAACAATCGCAAACCTCTGTCAGCCCTCATGCACATAATTAACTGGCACGCTTTAACTCACATTGAAATTCAGACAATTTAACATTGCTTTCATAGCGGGCGTTTCAGTATTAACCTCCACCACTCGCTACTCCTACTCTGTTGTATTTAAATAAACAAACAATCTGTTGTTCCGCATATCTGCATTTTATGGCTCGCACAGTCAAACGAGTAAAGGCAATTAAGAGGAAGAATTCAACAAGAGGAAAAACACATCTTTAGCAGAGCAGTGGAAGGAGTTCGGCTTTGATAGCAGCTAATTAGATTGGTTCTAAAGTTTGTGAAGCATCTCACTAATTGCTTCCTGAAGCTTTCAGGTCACAAGGCGCTCTCCCTGATGGACCCCCCTCCTCTCTTCCTTCCTTCACGCCGCCCTACCACCCCTCTATCACCTTCCTTCTCTTACTTACTTTTCCCCCCCGCACACATTCAGGAAGTTGTAACTGAGGGAGATTGATGCGCTCTGTTGAGTTCTGCAAAACTGTTGTCTGGACTCACCGTCTGACTGGGTCCCCAGCAGTGAGTGGTCGGGTGATCGCAAGCACATGAAATAAGACAATGAAAATACCATCCAATAAAAAGAAGGAAGAAAAAAAAACTTTGTTACAGTGTAGATTGTGAAATGTGGTATGACTATAAATGATTTAAGAGATGACTGTGAAGTGAATGTGTTCAGCAAGTCAATATCTGACTTACTGTGTCAAAAAAAAAAATACCACAAGCAATATATGTCTTAGTTAAAAGAAATAAATTGAACAATCCAACAATCTTATTAAAAGAGAAAAATGAAAAAATTAACTTTGACTCCGAGAGCTTTTCAGCATTCAGACCCCTTGAATTTTTCACACACATGTTTGAGAACATGCAGACACACTGTGCCTGTAAAAAGTATTCATACTAGTCACACAGTGGTCCATAACAGCGAAATGAAAAGGGTATAGCTTTAAAAAAACAGTAAAGGTTGATATGCATATAATCACTCTGATACTGAGTAAAATGTTGCACAATAAAGTTAAATTAAACATCAAAACATGTGTGAGAAAGTTGCGCTGCTCAGATGAAATTTTCTGGACAAAATGCAAATAGCTATTTGTGGAGGAAAAGTAGCACTGAACATCACTGTCAGGTCAACACCACCACTCTGAAACATGGTGATGGCAGTAGCATGATGTGGGGACAGTTTTCTTTAATAAGGAAGATTTTCACAGTTTCAAACAATTACTCTAGTTATCTTTTACTTTGCTAATGTGCACTACATTGGTTTGTATGTCAAATAAAATAAAACACAAAATACATGATTGTTTGTCCTTGTAATATAACAAGAGAATCTGTTATAATAATTAAGCTCTGATCTGACACGCAGCAAAGACGTTCTTCAAAATCCTTCTACTGTAAATGGATAGTTTAAAGAAGTTAAAAAAAATCACTTACACAAATTGACTAACTAACAAGATAGACTTGGTTAGCTTCTAAATTACAACTGGTTTTGAAACTATCACCCAGTTTCAAGTCATTTCTGAAACTGGGTGATAAGTTTTACAGCTACAGCTGAAGAAAAGTTGAAGTTTTTGCTACTTTTTTTTTTTTTTTTAAGAATAAAGCATCTGACAGAAAGTAGTTCCACATTCACGGGGCAGTGTCTTGTGTATTTCACTCTGAATGGCGCCTGTGACTACATTTTAAATGCGTCTAAAACAAAGGGAACACAGGGACGTCCAAGGCAACCGAAATACATTCTGAAACTACCAAGAAACAAACCAGTTTAGTTTTTTTTTCAGTGGCTACTTTTTGTAGGAATCTCAGCTGAGAACTGCCCTGGAATGATAGAATCAATAAGGTGATGTGGAAGGTTGTGTGCATCTGAAGGAGATTATGAGCAGGAACATTAAGACAGCCACTGGCGTGACCTCGTTATGGTGGTATGGGCTGCACTGTACAATACTGTCAGTAATTAAAGTCTCTGAGAAGTAAGATTCTCAAGGCGCCAGTCTTGAGAAGAAGTAAAAATTGTTGTTCCCTTCTTAATAAGGCTACAAGCCTGGGATAGTTTATATTTGTTTCTGCTGTCTAGGTTGTGTTTCAAGAACTAATCATCAAAAAAAAATCAGTAATGGTGCATTTATACAGTGTCTTCCAAAAAAGACTTTGAAATTGTTCAATTAATTTTGCATTACAGTCACAAACTTAAATTTTATGAATATGTTTTTTATGGTAGTAGCGTATGAATGTATAGTAAAAGGTAACAAAACATGGTTGTTCATAAAAAAAAAAAAAGTGTCATACATTTGTAACGAACCCCCTTTAATCTGGCAGTCCAAATTAAAATCTAGTACAATTGTCTTTAGACGTCAGGCCAGGTATGCTTAAGAGAGAATTTATTTTTACAGTGTAAGAGTTAAACCTCTCAGTCAGTTTGCATCCCAGTTTTTCTCTTTATTGTGTCAGGTTTGATGAGCATGCCAAACGACTCCAGCCAGCAGGCCCGAACAGCCTGCTCCTACCAGCACTCTCCGGGTGCAGGAGGCAGCGTTGGCCACCACCACCAACACAACCACGGCCAGGCGTCGCACCACGCCCACCACCCTCACCTGTCCCCTCACAGGCACCAGGTGCACGGGCCGCATGGCCAGCACCGGCCACACAACTCTCTCTCCCTCCAGAGTCATGCTGTCCAGGCTCCAGGTGAGAATATAACTGCCTATTCCGGCTTTCATTTTACTGTCATTACGGACGAGGACGTGTGATAATAAAAGAAAATAGTGCACATAAATGCAGGGATAAAGTAAAAGAAGCATTAAGTTTGCAGAATTGTACAATTTGTTGAAAAAAAAGAGAAAATTATATGAAATATATCACAGTTGACACAGAAATGAAGCACTTGAGTGTAAATTTGGAAGATGAATGATATGAGGCTTCTGAAGTCAAAGGTATCATAGCACTTTTATGTAAGTTATTTCAATCATTTTCAACCAATCATAGCTTGGGAATGTTTTTCTTTTCTTATAAATGTGGAAGAAAATCAACATATTTATGAGTGTTGGTGTAAAATATGAGTGAATTTCTGTCCTCAGGGACTACAGCAAGTGGAATGTTTTATTTACAGTAGTCTTAAACAAATTTTCAATTTTCTGATATGGTTTGTAAGTTGTGTTTCTGAGATTTTTTTTTTTTATGTTTTTGAACATTTTCTTTGCAGATGCCCTTATGCGTGAGATTCATTTTAGTTTATGCTCAAAGAACGCAAAGAGCTTAGATGAATTTGTTGCAGGACAGTCCTGTTTTTCCACTCTTAAATGTTGAAATCTTTTTCAAGGTGAATTCCTTGATTTTAAATATACTGAAATGTTTTAGGCAAATATAGTGATGTTAGTGTTTCCATTTACTTCAACTGTACTATGTTAAATTTACTTCAAAAAAGCTAATTAAGTGTTTTTCAATTGTTTGACATTATTCTCCTTTATTATACAATTTTGTGCTACTCTAAAAATTTTCACCATCTTTTTTGCTTAATATTTTCACAATTTCAACTGTTTTTGTAGAATGTTTTCTCCTTTCTGAAAACATTCCCACCAGTGTTTTTTTTTTTTTTTTTTTTTAAATCATTCATCTGGTAGTTGTTATAACCTTGTCAAATAAGACACAAAGCCTCAACCCAGGAATGCATCATTAAGAAAACACACACCTCCGTCTGTTTGGAGGTGATAAAAGACTCCTTATGTTGTGGTTTTCCTTGGAATAGTTTGGAATGCACTGTTGACACACAATGCTTTGTGAGATCAATTTTTTTATGAAAACCCACAGCGTTGGAAGTGGAAAATCTCTGCTCGAGCACGTTGCAACACTTTGACCATCAGTTTGAGGTAGTTCAACCTCACACAATCTGAGATCACTCTCTAAAAGGTTGATTTTGGTGAAAATGCAAAGCGCCCTCCTACGGACCGAGGATGGTGTTCATCGTATATATTGTCAAGACAGCAAATACAAGTAGTAGACCCAAAATATAATAATCCTGTTGAATCCAGTATAATTCAAAAGCACTCAACTGCTTTTGACATGTTAATAAAGAGCTTTAAACATTACAAGCAATGTCACAAATAAGAAGTTTCTGCTGTTTTTATGTGTTAGACCAACAGAATGTCGTGCATAGTTGTGAAGAGAATACAAGTCTGAAAAGTGTGGCAGGTATTAGTCCACTTTAAAGGCAACCTGTGTGGGGTTACATGGCTTCATATTTGTTAAAGTCTTGGCCAACATGATGAGTCAACTGGTCGCTCGGATGTCATAGAAACGCAAGCTGCCATTTTAGGAGCTTCAAAACGCAGAATGATGCTGATCATGTTGAAAATCAGTTGGATGGATGAAAAAGAGCCTGGCATGTTGCAGGCTGCGCGTAGCCGATAGCCTATGCCAGGGTTTGCATTACCCTTTTGATAAGTTACATACACATTGTTTACTCATTCTACTTATGAGATAAATTATTCTCACTGACAAAAACAACAGGTCACTCATATATTTTTTCTTAAGCAAGCATCTTCTCTATTTGATCTGAGTGGCTTTTATGCATCTGCTGTGTGGTTAGTGCCACCCTCTGTCTGAGGCCATTTTTATCAGTGTCGGCGAAAACATCCAACGCAGACACAAAAGTCTGGACAGGATGGACATGGATGTTGGCAGGTACAGGTAATGAAAATTACAGCGTGCAGACTTTGCAGTTGACAGGGACAGTAGAGCGACAAAGAAGCATGAATTATGCTTCACTCTGACAAAACCAGCTGCACTCAGAGGTCACATAATTGGAGGGAAAAAAAGAACACCTTTGTGTAATTTCATCTCAATATGAATTCGGCTGCTCTGTGAAAGCCTTAGATGTATGTTCGAGGACATTTGTAAAGAAACGGCATCACAAAGACCAAGGAACACTCTGGACAGGATCACGTGACAACATGAAAAAGTCGAAGGCATATAAGTTGTTTTCCCAAAGTGGTTTGAGTTGTACTTAAAGCATTTTGTGAACTTATAAATCTTGTTCAATAATGCTGATATAAATACTGATGGCCAAATAGCCAACAGTTCTGGATTAGCGCCTAGGGTCGTGGAGGAGTACAAGGAACAGGACTGCGTACTCCACAAATCTGGCCTTTATGCTGGAGTAGCAAGAAGAAAACCATTGTTAAACAAAAGTCCTATTTGCAGTTTGCCACAAGCCTTGTAGGGGACAAAGTGTCAAAGAAGGTGCTATGGTCAGGTGACACCAAAATATTTTGCCAACAGTCAAAAAGCCTTGTGGTGGAAAACATTGCACAACACTCTGAACTTGTCATCCCAAATGTGATGATTGCAGAATCATCATGTGGGGAGGGCTTTTCCTCAGCAGGGAGAGAGAAGCTGCTCAGACTTAACAGAAAGGTGAATGTAGCAAATGTCAGGCAATCTAGCAAGAAAACTTGTTAGAATCAGCTAAGCCCTTTGATATGGACGCTGAAATGTGATCTTTACAGGCATGCTTCATCTAATCAGACTGAACTTCATCTGTTTTACAAAGAAAAACAGGAAAATATATGTAGACTTCCAAACCTGAAGGAAACATACCTATAAACACAGAAGCTAACAAACACAACACTTCTTAGAGTTAAATGTATAGAAATTTTGGTAACTTTGTGACCTTTTCTAACAACTTCATAATTATTCTATATTTATGTTGCTCCATCACATAAAATACATTGTATTTTCTGGTTAAAGGTATTCAGGCACTGTAAAAGATATTGCATGAGTAGAGCTTTATTACTGCTTCCCAAACACACCTAAAGGTAAAGATTTCTCGTTCAGTTTTCAAACCGTGATTCTACATTGTCTGCTTCCCACATTCACTCTGTTGTAGAGCAATTCACCTGACACAACGTTGTCTCTGCACAGAATTATTGCATTTATATTTATATATTTTCCTATGATGCTCCCATAGTGCTGCATTTCATATTGTGTAGCTGGGCTTGTACAAACAGTTTTTTTGTTTATGGATTTTCTGGCTCATATTTCCTGTCTAGTTTTTTTCCTTCTTCTTTGTCTCTCTGCAACTGAGCTCTCAGGGCAGCAGTAGGACTTTTCAGACATTATTGTATCTCGGTCAGTTTTCCTCTTTAGGCTGTAGATGAATGAAAACATCCACTCTATCATGGCTTGGAGATATTGTGCTATTTAATTGGAGTGTGATGACGGTAAAATATTCTGCATTTGCATTCCCATTAATTTATTTTCATCTCAAATGTTTCTGTGTGAACTCATACCACCTTGTGGCTGTTTACAATATAGACAGAGATATCTTTTTTTTCTAAATGTTTTAATTTTTCATTTTAATTTGCTAACACATTTTGTTATTTCAACAGAAATTAATTCAATTGATTTTAGACTTCATTTTGACCCCAGTTTTAAGATTTTATTCACCTAGATCAAATTTATAAAAATATTATTTTTGGATAACAAACGTCACTTTCTGATTGTCCCATTATTATCAACGAAAGTTTTGTAAACAGATTAAGAAACACTCCCAATGAATAATGATTTTATTTTTTTACTGAAAAAGTCAAAGTACTGTTAAACATCTTTTTCCATGCACACATCCATTCATCCATAGTCATCGATTGAGAACCTGAACACTGTAGAAAAATATGTCTATTTTCTGTAAAAAAAAAAAAAAAAGATATGCATATAATGCCTCTATGAACACATTACTGCAGCTTAATCAAAAAAGCTGTATATATTTATTTACAAATGGAGTTGCAGATTAATTTGTCATTAACTTCCAGTCATATAATTAATTGTGAGCTTAAATATAACAGCACTGTTGGAAACAGTAAAACCTAAGTTTAAAAAGAAAATATTAAAACTACCAATAATATTAAACTACCATGTGTCACTTTAGATTTTTTTTTTTTTTTTAGATATTCTCCATTAATGCCTCTCAGCTTGTCACATATGTTTACACATGGGAGTCTATCGTTGAGTTTGAGGTTATTACTTTAATGCAGTTTGGAGCTTTGAAATAATATTTTGTGTTGGAAGGGCTGAAAGCAGAAGCAGAAAATCTATATTTTGGAGTGACTCTCATAAACTGAGCTCAGAGATAGAACATTTAAAATGCCGAACATTAGTCCAGTAATCAGAAATGTGGCTGAAGGTTTGTGTTTCTGCAGGCAGGTCATCCGACTGGTACCCAAACCTGGACTGGCTGAAAGAGAGCTGCCGCATCGCAACCAGCTACAACTGGGCTGATGTGGATCTCTCTCCGTTTCAAGGTAACACACACGCAAACACATCAATATTTTCCAATTCTGATCATTTCAATCAATTACTTTGATTAGACCATTATGTCTCCACCTTTATGTACCTTCACCCTTCAGGCACAGTGTAATAATAACTGGGGTAGTTATAACACTGTCTTAATAAAAGTCATTATCCTGCATCAGTGAGGTTGCCACTTGTTTTTGCCATAGCTCTCTCTCACACACCCGCACACGCCCACACACCCCAACACACACACTCACAGGCTGTCTCACACCCACCCTCATCCCCCTCTCAATTGTATAATGTGAATAATCCAATTAGGTCCCAGCTCAGTAACAGCCTGTTATCACGGTCAGTGCACAAAGCCAACAAACATCCACACAGGACTGATGAAGAAGGCTGGTCCTACAACACACGGTCTGCTGCTGCTAGCTCTCTGTTTCTGCAACGCTTGACCTCCCTCACACTGCCGTAACGTAATCCTTCACTTTCTGCGGAGTGCTTCCGAGGATCAGGGACAGAGCTCCTGTTTTTCTGTCACTACAAGGTGCATAAATTTGACTAGGAGAAGGTATTGGACTACGTTTTATTTGCTGCTTTTATATTTTGAAATAGAAAATTAGACGCTTTGGGTTTAGCTCTAGTTGTGTGTTTCATTCACCTGTCAACGCATATGTCATGAGGGGACGGTGGGTCAGGTGTTATTAACTTGGTTAATCTCTCACTGTGCATTCACAGTGATTTACTGTAGGTATTTTTGTATTTATTCAAACTGGCACTTCTATGCTTAAACTAAAACAAAATCTATTTCTAAATGAAAGTTTGAAGAGCATCCACATCAACATAGAAAGGGTTGTTGAGATGTTTTTTTCCTCAGTTATTTCCTTTGACTGAGTCCAACATAACTCCAAAAGTCACATGGTGATAATGTGTACAGCTGAAGAACAATTGAGCTAGATCTTTTTCTTTATCAACTTAAGGTTTCTGAAGCTGGCACTGGGCTTTTTAGTTGATAAGAATTTAATGTATAGATCAATCATAACACAGAAAATGGATGGCATATGAACGCCATTGGAAGAGAGGAGTATTTTTTCCATTTAGTCCAGAAATATACCAGAAGACACATAATTCATAACCGGAGTGTGTTAGAATTGCTGCAGCTTCTTCAGTATTACTGTCAGACCCTGGCCAATGTTTTCCATCTCATGTTTTTGATCAATAATGAAGAAAAGAAATCATCAGTTTTTTGCTCCAAACACACGGTTTAGCACTGGTACCTTTTTTGTACACTTCCCCTGATTGGTACAATAAAATAAACAGGACAAAAGAAAGCATAAAAATAAAGTGGCAAATCTCAAGTCTCATTTGGGTTAAAGGCCAATGAGTAAAAATAAGTTTTCAAACAGAGAAGGC